>QLTV01002419.1:5121321-5131879 GCA_003457575.1 Thermophis baileyi | reverse complement strand
CCCGCCCCACGCTGCCCCCTGCGCATGCACCCCCCCCCCGCGAATGCGCAAAGGCCTCACTGAAGCCTGGGACGGTGAAAAACGGCCCAACGGGCAAACCAGAAGTTCGGAAAAACGCACTTCCGGTTTGCCCGTTGGGCTGTTTTTCACACTCCAGGGCTTCAGGAAGCTTCCCTGAAGCCTCCGGAGAGCAAAAAACAGCCCAACGGCAAACCGGAAGTGCGTTTTTCCGAAGTTCCGGTTTGCCCGTTGGGCCGTTTTTCACACTCCGGGGCTTCAGGAAGCTTCCCTGAAGCCTCCGGAGGGCAAAATGGCCTTCCCCAAGGCCGAAAATCAGCTGGCCAGCGCGCACATGCACGCTGAAGCTGACATAGGGCAATGCCTCGCGTGCCCTCTGATATGGCTCCGCGTCCCATAGGTTCGCCATCACTGGCTTATGATATTCATAATTCCATTGGAAGTAACTGGTTGTGAGGCAATGATGGAAGAGGCTAATTATTGTCTTTAAGAAAGATTTTCTTAATATATAGCAATGACTGCTTGATCAATATTTTGGTGAAGAGTGAGACTACATCAAAACTCAAGATTGGGCTTACTGTGTTTCTCAATCATGTAAATTGAATCTGTGATGTGCATTAGCATTAATCCAATGTTTGTTTGCAAGAGAGCTGTTAAATGTTTAGCAGTGTAGTATTATAGGTGAGCCAATGGCACACACAATTGGATGCGTTATGGATCTTAGCTAAGCTATACACACAAGGTGGTAAGGCTTCAAACACAGAGGCTTTTGTGGAAATCAGGTAAGATTGATGAGGTTTTAATAAGATGATTAGTTTTCTGTAAGATATTTGTTGTCAGATCATGCTTGATTTTCTTGTACAAAATCAATTTTCTTGATTTTGAAAGTCCTGGATTTTATTCTGATCATCCTCCATTTTCATAATGACTGCAACGTTCCCTTTATTTGCTAGTAGAATAAAGATGTTCTCTTCTGCATTGAGATTCCTTAAGGCCATGTCTCTTTCATTGTTAGGTTGCTGCTGGGAGGATGGGTGTTTCTTAAAATTTTGATCATCTCATATCGGATTTATTCTACAGCATTATTCAGAAAAAATTTAGTAGCTGCTTCAACAATTTCAGATGATATACTGAGTAGGTACCACAAGGAACTGCAAAGCTCATTTTTTTAGCAGAACCTTTTTAGTGGACAATTAGTGAGACTGATGACCATGTGTACAGTATCAAGTATTGGTTCTATTTCTGCTTCTGAGAAATATATTCCATCTTTTTCTTCCTTTTTCATTTCACAATATTGTTCCAATTTGGACTTATCATCTTATTGGTAACTTAGAGGTAAAAATGAAACGACTGCTTGTGTTCCATTTTGAGAGAATCTTTTCATCAATGATGAATGGTTGCAAAAGTTTATGGAGTTAGCAGAAATGGCCAAATTGACTGAAAGAAAAAATGATGAAAAAAAATACAATTACTTTTATTTCTACTTGGAAACTGCTTCTGGATTTGTCCTTGAAAAAAAATGAGACTTCGGGTTTTACCGATTAATAGGTTTGTTGTTATAGAAATGGCTAGTTTATATTATTATGCAAAAGTAAAAAGTTGAGATTTGATGCTATTATCTTATTCTACTGCACCAGACGTGGGTTCTTACCGGTTCTATCCAGTTCTTTAGAACTGTTAGTAACTCGGCGATGACGTCATGGAGCCGGTTCTGTCGGTGTCTCCGTGGGTGCCGCCATCTTGGATTTTGCTTCTGCGCATGCGCAGAAGCTATTTTTTGATTGACGCCCACGGCATGACTGTGAGCGAACCGGCAGCAAAAGGATCCAGAATCTACCCCTGTACTGCACCAAAGGGAGTCGGAAGTCAATGCCTTTTCTTTCTTTTTTCCCTTTGCCCCAGACATTTCCCTCCCTTATTTTCCTCCTATTTTCTTTTGTATTTTTATATTATAAATTAATAAACAATTTTTTTTTTAAAAAGAATCTTTTCATGTAACAAGGCATGCTCCATGTGATCATATATCCCGTGGGACTGTGGAGACTTGAGAACTCTTTTTCATTTTTACAATTTTTAAAAGAAATTTTGACATTGTCCCAGAATCATGGTAATGGAACAGAAATATAACAGAACAGAGAAGATGGGCTTTTTTGTTCTGAAGCATTCCCACTCCATGAACTTGATAGAAACAACCCCTACGCCCAGAGGTGAACAATACATACATACATACCAGGAAGTCAAGATGACAGCAAGCAGATAGCCTAATCCTGTAGAACTCTAGCCATCAAAACTCCCTTAAAATCAACTGTGGCTTGATTTCCATGGGCTAAAAAGGTGGCCTTGCAAGAGACCAGGTAGATCATGTGGCTGTTGCTGGAGGAAACAGTTCTGTGCCTATGTTTAACAACATATAGAAACAATTATGAAGTTAGTGGTGAATATAAAGAATTTTATATTGACTGCCCAGCACATGCCAACTGTCTATTATTCAGCTCTTACACTTCTGACCATGGAGAGTTCTAACTTGAGAACTTGTATCTCTCGGCCAAGAGACATTATCCAGATACATTGAAAATATAAACCTCCTCTATTAGGCCCTCTTTTGTCTACTGTTTTTGCTTCATCAGTCATTTAAAAGCAGGTAATTTTGAAGGTCATTTTTCTCTTCCAAACTCTGATGAAATTTGCTAGTGGGCAAACCAGCCTGTGAGACATAACAAATATCACCCTATCCCAGCCCTAGAGCAAAACAAAATAATTTTAAAAGCCTACTGAAGATCAAGATAATTTGATAAAGATTTGTGTTTCTGGAAAGGTCACTCTCTTAAGTTTATAAAAGAACTGAAAGGCAGGTTTAAACTTTCACTGGAAAGCTTCAAGATCCCCTTATCCCTTTTTTTTTTTACTTTGTGAGAAGAACTCTTGACGTGGTCTTCCTTATGTTTTAACTCCATTCAACTCATATATTATTAACAATGATCTTAACTCATCCAGTGTAACCATCCTAAGAAAAATGTTAACTATCTCTCTATCAAAACCAACAAACCAAAACCAACTGATAAGATCATTGGTGGCGGGCTACTAGCATCTCTCCATTCCAGCAGAGCATTGGGATGGGCACCAAGAGACAACATTGCATCTTGACAACTTGGTTTATCTCAAAAACTAAGAGAAGGGTTATACCTGGCTCCTACTTGAATGGGAAATTATCAAAATATCCTAGGACATTTGGCTAGGTTGGGTAATAGGACAAACATTCTGGAAGAAGGCAGTGGAAAAACATACTACTAATAAGAATGCTATTTCCATAAAGTCCCCAAGAGTTCACCTGAATTTGTAGGATATTTGATTGGCATTTGTGAAGATGGCTTGCATTTGTCAAGGGTTTCTTAAGAACAGACAGTAACCTTCCATCTTGATGCCCTATTGATTGTCCAATGAAAGTCTCTAAGTCAAAGAGGATTCAAGATTTGATTGGATTTGAAAAGTTCTGCAGACCACTTACCAGTCCATCTCCTCTTCTGATCCTAAAGAAAGTAAACAACCAAGCTAGCAAGCAAGCAAGCAAGCAAGCAAGCAAGCAAGCAAGCAAGCAAGCAAGCAAGCAAGCAAGCAAGCAAGCAAACAAACCCCTCAAAAATTCCAGCCTTAGACCACAGTTCTATAACAACTCAATCATAGAATATAAGAGAGCCAGTTTATTTATTTATTTGTTAAATTTATTTGCTGCCTATCTCCCCATGGGACTACTCAGTTCATTCATTCAAGCATGCAGAAATTCTGCTTTAGAAATCATTGGGCTCTTGCTGGGTGAAAAGGATGCTGGGATGGATTTTTGTCCTATTCAGATAGAGATTTTATTAAATGTATTGAAATAAAATAATGAACCTGGATATATGGATTAGTAACCATAAGGCGAGAAATATCCCCCCCCCGTCTTATGATGTATTCTCAACAGACAGTTTTCTCCTGGCTGATTTTTGTGTGTGTTGTTTTCTTAAAAGGGTTCCTCATTTTCTATAAGGAAATGTTCCACCGCTGGGAGAAATTACCCTTATCGGTAAAATACTTAAGGAGACCACACACACACACACACACACACACACACACACACACACACACACGGTCAGAAATGAGTCTTAGTGAGACTTATCGCGCCTGCGCAGCCTCTTGGAGCGAAAGGGGAGAAAGATTTCTTGCGTCCAGCGTGCAACCAAAAGTTTCCTTCTCCTGGTTCTGTGTCTTACCGTACGTGCACTCCCCCCCCCGAGAGAGAGAGGAGAGAGAGAGAGAGAGAGAGAGAGTTTTGAAAGTTGCTATGAGTGGACTTGATTGTTTGACTTCTGAGGAACACCACCACCAAAAACAAAATCTTCTGAACATTCCCTGGGCTATATCATGGGCCTTAAAAGAGGAAATCTGCTGAAGATCAGATTTATTTTCCTATAGGATGCCACATGAAGATATTAAAATGGATTTAGAGGAACCAGAATAGAAGAGAAAATCCACCAGCCTAATCAAAAAGAAATATTTTGGATTGCTTGCTTTGCAAATGATAGAGAATATATCAAAATGGGAGACTTGCCACAGTACAAGATATCTCCATTTACCAACGTCCAGTCCATATTCTTGTAAAAGCAAATTTAAAAAGACTTTTAAAAAACAGTGATCATTAGGTCAGCTTTTGACCTGGGCTGGCTACTTTATAACCATCGCTTTGTACCTTCTCTAAAATGAAACTCTTGCCGTTATAATTTTGGAGTACATTTCATGCTTTCCTGTTTCAGCAAAACTTGATGTTTGAAAGTTCAGTGAACAGCTTGTCTGCAGATGAAAGAATGAAAAAAGATCCTATCTTCCTATGGGCAGAACATGCTCTATTGCAGTGCTCATGGCAGAAGACTGGGTCAGGAAGACTATGTTAGTTTTCCAGTGAGAAGGAGAAGCAGGTGGGAATCAAGATGCACATTATTTTCTGAAGCTTGCTCTTGGATAATATATATATAGTTCCTTTCTGGATTTGATCCTGCAGACTCA
The DNA here is from genome assembly GCA_003457575.1 of Thermophis baileyi. NCBI lineage: Eukaryota > Metazoa > Chordata > Lepidosauria > Squamata > Dipsadidae > Thermophis > Thermophis baileyi. The sequence continues at coordinate 5,126,824 of QLTV01002419.1, read as the reverse complement.
GTCAGCTATCTTGCTAGCCTTGACCAAACCATTAATATCAATAGCATCATTGTTTATACATTACTCTGAGCCAAAATAATCAACTACATTTTAGATTAGGATGCTGTATAACCCAACCCATGTGTGGTTCATTTATGTTTTAAAATGTCCTATGAATCCAGACACTTGGATTTAACCTATAAACTATAGTTTAGATATTGTCAGTTGACCATATTGCTGATATAGGTAGGGTCAGGCTTTTGCAAGCATGTCAGCTGGATTGGGGTTAGTAAAACCATATCTTTTCATTGTTCTTAAAAAAAATAAATAATAAAAATATAGGAAGTTGAGCAAATGGAGATGAGCAAAATCAGTCTATTTTCACTCATGTCACTTTTGCACCTGTTCAATTATAAATCTATCGCAATTCCACATTAACCTTGTTTTAAGATTTAAAGTAGGAACATTTAAGCTGAAGCACATTCTCTCAAAAGGGGCATGTTTAAATGCATGTTTATATGTGCAGTTAATTTTCATTTCCTTATCGGTTTGCTTTTGAACAAGGAATACATCAGGATGGAAACCCCAACCACCAATGGTTAACTCAGGTTCTGCTCTGTTCCTTGGAACAGATCAGGGTGGTTCATCTGAGAAATTTTCCAAAGATTCTTATCCGTAAAACTGGCGTAAGAGAAACCACCTCTTCTAGGTGGTGATGATGCAGATGAGGTGATGTATTTGTTTGTAACAACTGGAGTTCAGTCATTAAAACCAGGAAGAAGGCCAGAAGTAGAAAAGCTCCTAGATCACCTACAGTACAGACTGAAGCCAGAGGGAGTGGCCTTGCCCTAGGACTCTTTGGGCCCATGTGTCTAATTCTATCTTGAATTATGACCTCTGTTTGTAAATCTTTCTGATGCCATGCATTTTAATTATTCCCAGATGCTTACAAAGAGTGCAAAAGGTAATGGAACAGACACTTAATTGTTCCACCTTGAGTTCAATTTCTTTCATGAGTCAAAGGAATGCTTCAGCTTATCTCTTGCATATCAGTAAATAAGGGTTATTGACTTCCCTTAACGATAAACTGAAAATGCTGTTAAATGCACCATAAACAAAATGTATGAACCCCCTTTTTATATGATTAAAATGGTCATAATGATCTGATATTTCTTGCTGATTGAATCTGCCACTTCTGTTTACAAGGAAAATAAATAACACATGTTTTCTGCTGCTCTGAAAGGTTCCTATTTATTCTGTGGTCATTTCCCACTTATGATATTTCCAGCTTAATTTCACAAAACAGCTTTTACATGACTTGAGGAAGGGGTGGGAGCCCAACTCTTATTGTACATTGTCTTGGAAATATTTTGCCTTTGAGCTGAGGACTTTTATTTGTAGAAACAACCAGCCATACTCTTTATGGGGTTGATATTATTCTAAATTAAAAAGAGAAACAGCTGGATACTTACAAATGCCTGCATAATTTGGGATTTTGTTTTCTTCTCCTTTGTGGTAGACACAAGATTGGCCAGATCCCGAGTTGAAAAAGAAGACTTGCAGGAGGGAACTGGTGGTTTGGACCTCTGCAGAATTTGGAGGTGGGGCAGTAACCAGGCATTTTGACACCTAGGGTAGGATCCCAGATTGCCCCTCCTCTCTTCACCCATCAGTGTATACATACTGCCAGTTCCTTTTTTTATGGTCTAATGTGATAAAGTCAGAATTATCCACCAAAGCAAACACATATGACTATAAACTCAGTGATAGCTGTGAGTATTGAGATGCTGAAGACGCAAAGTTAACAAGACATGGTGGTATGTATTAATGTGTGGATTTCTGATAATTGCTCTTCTTCCTTTTTCCCAAAATCCTAAAGACTTGGGATTTGGGGAGATTTTCAGACCAGATTTTTTGGGAAAGGGGCTACTGGGTCCCTGAGAATATTGGTTCTTCCTGTTCCACTGATAGAAACAGTTTTCATTATAGAAAGTCCACCCAATGCCCACCATATCTTCCATGTACTCTGCATTTCAAGGGAAGAAAGGTTATGTTAAAAGCCATGCATGCCAATGTGTTCACCCATACTAATGAGCAGATCCGAACTCTAAATCAGAAGAACTCAGCAATTGCTCCCAAGTCAAAAAGGAACAGAGACAATGCAGAACTGAAAAGGCAATGCATAAGATAATTAAAACATTTGTGACAGTAAACCAAAATAGAAAGAAAAGATAAACTAAACAAACAAACAAAAATTGAGACACAGAGCCATATGTTCACATGTATGCTGCAAATTAAAAAAAACAAAACACCCTCAATGCAATTGATGTATACTCCCACACTTTGTCCCCCTCCTTGTTCACCAACATCAAAAAAGAGCCTTTTTTCGGTAAAATACCAATAATGGAAAGCAAATCATCTGGCACGCAATCAACCATTCCCTCTTCCAAGTAAATATATAGAATGCCTGATGTGCTTTAGGTAGATCTTTACTATTGGAAGGGACATCTGTATAATTGAGAAGAATCAGAAGTCCTGATGCTGAGTTTCTTAATGCTTCAGGAGTTTACATTACAATCCTGCATTTGCCTACACAGAAATAAGCTTGATTAAGTTCAACAGAACTTACTTCCAGTTAAGTATGTGTAGGATTGCAATTTCAGCAAGGCTAAACCACCGAACTGGGTCTCTTTTTGAAGTATTTTTGTACATTTCAGGAGATTGTAAACCAAGCTCAACAGCTGTAAGGTTCTGCTGGACTTCCTGAAAGGAGTTCAGCACACTTTGGTAGGATTCTGGGATTCTGGGAAGGAGAGACCACACATTCCTTGCTGCTATTTGGAGCACCAAACCTGTAGAAATCAGTTTCTAGAACAATGAAAAGAGCAGATGCATTCAGGCTCTTTTATTGCATGGTTGAACTGCCTTGATCCAACAGGAAGGTTTGGTTTCCCCCAAAATAATTTATCTTTAAATGGGGAGGGATGTGAAATTTCCCTCTGCCTAAGCTGTGTTTGTAGACAGGGAAAGGGATGGATTTAAATTCAAGGCTGTCTTTCTTTCAAATATTATTTGCATTAATCTTAGCCAGATTGAGCATCATCTAGTAGGAAGGTGAAATACAAAGGAGAAAACAAGCAAACATGCAAACTGTGGCTCTTACTTATCCTGTGGATGTCAGAGTAGGTTATAGAAACAGAGACATTCTTTCAATTATGTACATGCTCTAGTTCTTTTCCAGAGACAGGAATGATACAAAGTTACATTTCCTCCCCCTCCTCATGTTGAGGAAAATTAGAAACAATAGCATTGCTAGCATCTCTGGATAATAAGGTAGTTGCATAAATATCTAAGTGTAAGCCTGTTTTTCTTCTTTAAAAAACAATGAATGCTTGCAAGATTCCTTCGCCCCCTGGTGAAAAGACATGGTTTATTTTAGAGTAGCAGGATTGGGAAACCTATGGTCTTTCTTGTGTTGTTGAACTACAACTCCCAGGACCCCATTCCCCACCACTCACAAATGGTTAGGGACACTGGGAAATAATTCAAGAATGTTTGAGAGGACCTACTGTGGTAAATCTTGGTGACATCTGAAATCAGTTTTCTTGCCAGGATGATCTAACCTTAATAAAACTGGTTTACATAGCCTACACTTCATTTTAAGTCTTACACAGTTCAAACATTTCTTAGCTTTCTAAGGTTGGGAATGGGAAGGTTGCTTATCATTTTGTCCTAATACAGACATTACTGTTTTTTTTTTAACTCTATGTAATTAGCACCCACCAATAACGTTCCCTCTAAGGTGCGTGGCCGCGCGGCCGTGCACATAACGAGAGAACGCCGCGCGGTAGTTTCCAACTTCCGTGCGGCGTTTTCTAATGGCAGAGGCTGCGCGCCTGCGCGGCCGCGCACATGAAAAGAGAGTGCTGCGTGGCAGTTTCTAACTGCTGTGCGGCGTTTTCTACTGTTAAAGGGAACATTGCCCACCAAGCATCACACCAAGCAATTCCTTGAAAAATGTTCACAACACCATATATATTTTATTGACAATAGTTTTATATGTGTGTGCGCTTAGAAATGAACTCCATCTAGTTCAGTGTACCATATTCTCAGAAGAATGCGTAGAATTGTGATCTTATTTTCTGGTAATGGGGGGGGGGTCATGGATTTAATATTATTGTGAACCCACTGTTGTCATATACCGTTATAGCATATTGTGTTACAAAAAGAGAATCCAAATTATTCCCGACAAAATTACATATGATTAATTTATGTGTTTAATTGAGTGAAGTACTGTACTTAATATGTTATTAAATGGCAATGAAGGTCACAAACACTGGGAATTTAAGGAAACCAGACAAATGATGATCTTCCCCCCTCCCTTGGCCATGTAACTTGCAGTCGCCATCAACAGAAGCAATATGGATGAATGAAATGCTGTGTCTTTAATTTTGACACTAGGTGGCACTATCATTTACAGCAGAAGTTCAATCTCAACTGGAGAGTTCATGTGGTGAACGTAGGACCACTATTCTGATGGGTGTTTTATAAACTACAACTCTCATGAACTTGGTGACTAGCTGCACCTATCACATCTTGTCAGGTCAGCTATAAAATATTTAGAGGCCAAGGGATATAATATAACTGGAAGAAAATACATAGTCTCTGGGAAGCAAGGACAGTATATGATAAACCACAAAAACTAAACTCCTTAGCAAAAAAACAAAAACATGGTCAGGAAATACTGGCTCTTTGTCTTCTCAAAATACACTATTGTCTTTGTTGTACTGCCCCTATCATTTCATATTTGCACCCAACCTCACTGTCCTCACTAAATGCCTAATGTGCTGATATACCGAGGCAAATACCCAGTCAAAAACAATATAATAGGGATAGGATAAGGTAGGATAAATTGAAGAAGCCTTATTGAAGCAAGATCTTATTTGTTATTTATCCTCAGAAAAAAATGTTATATCCATTTCTATAAAATATTTCTTTAGCTCATTAGCCTACTTTCCCCAACTTGCTCCCCACAGTGGCTGAAATTTTTGGGCAGCAGAGCCCAAGCACATCACAAAGGCCTGGAAAAAGCTTAACTACGTATGTCTAGGTCTGACAGCTCAATCACTTTGTTTTCCAAGTTGGCTTTTAATAACAACTTATATTCTCCCATCAAGGTGGCCTTAGATGGTTAGAATAGAATAGAATAGAATAGAATAGAATAGAATAGAATAGAATAGAATAGAATAGAATAGAATAGAACAGAACAACAGAGTTGGAAGGGACCTTGGAGGTCTTCTAGTCCAACCCCCTGCTTAGGCAGGAAACCCTACACCACTTCAGATAAATGGTTATCCAACATCTCCTTAAAAACTTCTAGTGTTGGAGCATTCACAACTTCTGGAGGCAAGTTGTTCCACTGATTAATCGTTCTAACTGTCAGGAAATTTCTCCTTAGTTCTAAGTTGCTTCTCTCCTTGATTAGTTTCCACCCATTGCTTTTTGTTCTGCCCTCAGTTGCTTT
>QLTV01002419.1:5103992-5121098 GCA_003457575.1 Thermophis baileyi | reverse complement strand
CTCTGTTTATGCAGCCTAGAACTGTGTTGGCTTTTTTGGCAGCTGCTGCACACTGCTGGCTCATATTTAAATGGTTGTCCACTAGGACTCCAAGATCCCTCTCACAGTTACTACTATTGAGCAAGGTACCACATATATTGTACCTGTGCATTTTGTTTTTCTTGCCTAAATGTAGAACCTTACTTTTTTCACCATTGAATTTCATTTTGTTAGATAGCGCCCAATGTTCAAGTCTGTCAAGATCCTTCTGTATCTTAAGCCTATCTTCTGGAGTGTTGGCTATTCCTGCCAGCTTGGTGTCATCTGCATTATGGTTATGGTTATATATATGGTTATACAGGTTAGTGTTATTTTGGAACATGTCACATGCCTGGACTCCATACTATCTGTTGCTTGAAATGTTCCTCAGTGTATGTTTCCAGTAAGGATAGTCAGGCTCTTGCCTTGTCTGTTGCTAGTTAAAAAGTAATGAGTCCTTTTATGCTTTCTTTACATAATAAGCCTCAGTCAGAAAATGGGATATAATTTAGTCAACAAAATAAAATTGAAATCCCCAAATGAAATGTACAAAAGATGAAATTGAGCCAGTTACCGTAGTTAACACAACCAATAAAAAGACACCGACTTTATTTGCTCTGCTAACTTAAGGAACATTGTGCCATAAATTCCCAGCTTTGTTTTGCATTTTGCTTTGAAGTATGTTAGGATAAGATGTTCCCTTCGCCCTGGCTGTGGAGTTATTAAAAGCAGTAAGAGGTTATGGAACCTAGGCCTTATCTTTCAAAAACACAATTTGTATGGAAGAGGAGCCCCAACTTTTCACAACACCCTATTTTTTGCTTTAATGAACAAGGGGATTATGGGCCAGCTTTGATACAGTACTCTGTTCCCGATTGTGTGCCTTCCAACTATCTTGGACTATATTATTCCCAGTCACCTGGCCAACATAGGGAATTCTTCTGACAAAAAAAAAATGAAAAGAAAATGTCATTTTAGTTCTTTTCTATGACTCTGTACAATGTGGCTACACTAGACTGATCTCGTTTTGACCTTAAAGTTAAGCAGGGTCTGGCCTAGTTTGGATTTGAATGGAAGACTTCTAGCAAATCCCAGGAAATATTGACGAGACTGCAATAGCAAATCATTTCTATTCTGTTGCCATGAAAATCATTTGTATCTGACCATTGGCCTCTAGGAGCTTTATGTAAAGGTATTTTTACCTTTATGAATTGTATTTAATCTATATAATCCACATACTGTATATAATGTGGTTTTGTCAGTGAGCCTGGGAACAATGAATGGAGATGGAGCCAATCAAATGGCTAATTTGATTGTGTTGTTGCTGCAATTCCATATGGGATGGATTTTTTATGGGTTTTTATGTAGTGGATTTTTTGAAGGTGCAATCTGCATCGCAACATTTTGAAATATTAAGAGTTTATTGTGTAGTAATTCCCCGCATTTTATATATAGATTCAATACCTCTGCCTGTATAAGTTTGTATAAAAATAAGGAGTAAAAATATTTCTGCTACCCATTGAGCCCTAGAGAATCAAGCTTATAAAAATATATTGTCTCTATTTGAACAATAAAAGAAATGGGCAGGATAAATGCTGGCAACTGTTTAGACAAATGGCCAGGCATTAAATATTATTTATCATCAAGTATTGTTTAATAGTGACAGGTATGACATACACGGGCCTAAATATATGTACTATTATTTATAAAAAGAGATTACTTTGCCTTCAGAAGTTGTGGGTGCCCCATAACTGGAGGCTTTTAAGAAGAGTCTGGACAACCACTTACCTGAAATGGTATAGGATCTCCTGCTCAAGTAGGGGGTTGGAGTAGAAGAACTCCAAGGTCCCCTCCAACTCTGTTATTCTATGTTACAGATATTCCTGCTTTATATTCTCATTATGCACGGAAAAGATTTCTTGTGAATAATAATACACCCTTCCTCTTCCATTAGCACCAACACTTTCTTATTTTTGCCTTTTTGCTCTTTGCATCAACAATGCATCTAACAAAACCTGTAAACTACCAAATCCTGGAGAAAGACCTGATTGTATGCATGGGTTATAGTTGAAAACATCCCTGACCAAGCAGGACCATTTAGCCAGTTACTTCCAAATATGAAAATAGATGGAGTTAACAAACATCTGCTAGGCCACACCAAGTAGTTGGTGATGAAATCTGACTTAGTGGACCAACATTCTGAAGTCTTAACGTTGTGAATACTAAACAACAAAACTATGGTTGTTTCTTTGATGGATTCAGAAATAAAGCTTGTATAAGAAAATCTCAAGGAAAAAACCATCCCTATGAAGATGTATTCTTCAACAAATATTTACATACTCAGATGGCTGAATTAATTCAGTGCTAAGATTGCATGCAGAGGTTCCAGATTCATTTTCTGGGCTCTACAGATATGGTTGGAAAAAAGTTTGGTTTGAAATTTTGGAGAACTGCCATTTGTTGGGCAAAGCTGGTAAAGACAGAATTGGACTAGAATAGCTTTCCCTAACTTAGCCACCTGAGGGTCAATCACATCCCAGAATTCAATGCAGTGGCCAAGCTGGCTGGAGGATTGTGGGAGTTGAAATCTACATTTCTTAAGGCTGCTTAGCTTTCAAAAGCTGAGCTATAGGGACAAAGGAACTGAACTGATGCAGGCAGCTGCCTTTATGTCCTTTGAAAACTGCCCAATATAAATTGCAGTGTAAGCAATAAATTATGTTTTAATTTACTGATGACTTTTGTACTTTCTCCGGGGTCTTTTAACATGATTTTTGTCTAAACATGCTTTCTTTCTAAAGGCAAAATTCAATTTTTTTAGCACCCTGCACTTTTTTAAGCAGCATATTAAACTGAGAAAGAGGGAGTGAATTTGCCCGAGGGCTTTAGGGGTCTTTAAATATCATCTTCATGAGAGACTAAACATTGTAAACCTCCCTGCTGGTAATAGATGGGCATTTTAAAGAGGCAACGGATAAACAGTGATGAAGCATAATTGGAGCTGTTTGTTGTGCCTTTGCTGATGAAATGCTGGCAAAACTGACTCGGCTCAAAATGACATGTTTATGGAACATCAAAGAACCCAAGCTGACTTTACATTATATCAGTGACAACTGTATATACTGGAATACTCTTTGCCATTTAGGTTCACCCTTCTTATTTTTTCCAGTGCTGGGAGAAACATTTGCTCTTCCACTCAAGCTGATCACTTGATAAATACATACAGTCATTTGTGGCAAATTGCCAAGTCAAAGGAGTTAAAAGAAACTCCTTCTTGGACCACTATATATGAATGATAAGTACACACTCTATCTCTCTTGCTTGAGTGAATACAGGAAGATACTCCTAGCTGCATAATTCATCACAGTTCAAGATTAGCAGATGCCTCCTCCTGATACTGTAGCTTGTCTCTCATACATTTCTTTTTTCCTGAAATATAACTGAAGCAAACACAAAATTACATTTCTGAAACTTAATCCCAGAATTGGATTATATACACCTTGCCATAGCTTTCAAGTCGTTTGCATTTTCTCTATACAAATAATCAAAGTGGGGGCTGTGAATTGGTAAAATAGTTTTAAAAAAGCATTTTGAGAGCATCAGCTGTGAAATTTTATCAAGATTCTTTAGAATAAATTGTTTTACTGATATTTAAATGCATTCCTCTCTGTTAATGAATATGCATTAATTTAATTTCAATTATTAATCATTAATAAGTATGATAAATTATATATTCATTGCTTTAATATTGATTTTTGCTATTTTTAATAGACTTACAGACATTCATAATGTAGGGAGGGTACAGGAGTTGAAAACTGGAACATGGCATATCTCCACTACTTTTAAATATATATACATAAGTTATTTTTAAATATGTTTTATTATTTGTAAAAAAATAAATAGAAAGGGAAATAATTTTATTTTAATATTCATCACTCATACAGTATAGAATTAATCTTTTTATGTGTTCATATCACACTGAGCAATTAATTTGTTTACATTTAAAACAGTTTAACTTGAAGAGGAAAAAACATATGGAATATTAAACAAAGAATAGTAAATGCAAACCAAATTTCTAAATAAACCTGCAGTTGAGATACCTGGCAGTAGAATTGTTGTTCAGAAAAGTTCTTCAAGACATTGTATAATTAAGGAAAAATGGGTGTCTTTCCAACCTTCTTGCACACAGGAGTATACAATCACTGTTTCCTTTCTCTTCTTGTTAGTTTAATTATATTTGATAGAATGGAACATGAGCATTTAAGAAAAATTGATGAGTGTTCCAAACTAAAAGGTATATATGAGATAATTTATAATCGAAAGGAACCAATATTACATTTGGAGTGCTACATCTCCAGAATTTAGCCGAGTCCCTCAATTTCCTCCTGCAAAAAAGATCCCATAAAATTTACATCTTAAAAAAATGAAACAAAATAATATTTCTAGCATATTGGTTCCATTTTGGAAATAGCATCAGAAGTTCTGTAGTCAGAACTCCAAATTACAAGAAAAACTTCCAATGAGAATTCTGAAAACACATCTGATGTCAGTATGACAAACCTAAGATTTTACGAGTTTTACACATGTGATAGTTCTGTAAATATTTTTACTTTGTTAAGTGTAAAAAATGTTCCCAGCAAATGAAAACTAATGGTTTTAGTTCATAAAGAGAAAAAAGAGAGTGAAAACAAGCAGCCAAATGAACAAGTTTACAATTGCTTTATTTCCTAGGCCTATTTTGAACCGTTTTATTATTACTGTATAACAATTGTGCTAAAATGGACACAAGCTACAGTGCTTCTAATATACTGGAAAATGTATCATCTTGGTCTCCATAAATGTAGATACATGGAACATGTGTGCAAACTGAATATTGTAGATACTGATGATATCACCTAGATTGAATATATTCATTTATTTTTTTAATATTAACTACACATAATCCTACAGCAGTGAAGCAGCAAAGCCAAGTTTGAATGTGCAAAGCTATCATCCCTTCACTATATTTTATGGAAGTATATATTGTGGTGGTGGTGGTGGGGAAACCCCTTGATATGGTTGTTTTTCATATTCTTTTAAAAGTGATTTGCCCATTTCTACTAATAATTGCCTATATAGTGCCATCAAAGCACTGTGCAATATTTTTTAAAGAAAGGAAGCACAACAAATTAAGATCATACTCTTTACTATAGTGAGAGCACAAAGCAGCATATTAAAAAAAAATGATGATTTGAGAAAAAGGGGAAAAAATAGGTTGAAAGTTATTCAGTTTCCCCCACCCCCCAAAATAGCATTTTGTACTTTTGGGGAAGTTGTAAGGGAAGAGGGGAAAATCGTACCTACTGGACTGCTACTGAAAAGGTCCGGCTTTGAGTAGATACTAAGCTAGAATGAATTTCAGAGAGGAGCTTCATTAAAAAAAAAACTTGAAGATTCAGAGATGGGCAAACACAAGCGCACACACACACACACACACACACACACACACACACACACACACACACACACACACACACACACACACAGAAACTGAAAGAGAGAAAGAGAGAACCAGCCCTAGTTTAAGACAGCTATATACCTGAAAACAAAACAAAGCTAAACTGAAAAACATGGATCCCTTAACATTTTCCTGTTCATAGCTGTAGAGACAGGGGATGATAACTGTTGAAAGTAAAGAAGGAGAAAAAAACACCTTATTTCTAGACTGCTGCTGGAAGCACATGTTTCACATTGCTTCATGGTAAGACAACTTTTGTTTGCAGATGTGGCAACTAACTGTGCTAATATGTGTTTTTGTGAAGTAATCTCCACTCTCTTCATCTTCCTGCTCACAAAATTCGAGTTCTATGGCCAGAGGGTACAACACACAATACTGGGGATATTGGCAGTCTACATAAAGGCTATTCCTTATCTGCACTTCTAAGACATTGACAAATTAAGTGCAAAATATGCAAACCACTGTGGTAAAAGTTATCTTTCATCACTGCTGGTAATGTTTAATGCTTCTGTTACTTACTAGCAAACATATTTTGGCCTAAGGGATAATGCTGTGAATAGGGTGCTTGAGCATCTGCTTCCCAAGAGACTTTTACTACTTTCTCTAGAAACACAGGGTGGGAATGCAGAGCCACAGAAATCTCACTTGCTGCTAGTGCCGATCAGTAGCACCAGACACAGAAAAGGAGAGCTGCTCTTAAGTTGTCAATTAGTTCCGTGTTTACTGCTGCTCGGTAGTGGTGGTGGTTGCTTTTATAGTCTCCAAATCAAGTGTGAATGGAACAATGAATGCAGTGTCTATGGAGATTCTCAGTCATCCAGGTCATGGTTGTCCCAAAGGTGCTTTTTCAAGAGGCAACTGGACATTCTGTTTTTTCTTTGAAGACGTTTCGCTTCTCATCCAAGATTTTACGAGATGAGAAGCGAAACATCTTCAAAGAAAAACCAGGAAGTCCAGTTGCCGCTTGAAAAAGCACCTTTGGGACAATGAATGCAATGGAAAGAACCTATGCTGAGCCAGCATATCACACAGCTAGTTAGGGCCCCAGTGGGAGGTGCGAATAATTGTCATCGGAATGGCAGCTGTTCTCCACTTTTTTATTCTCCAATTCATTACAGGTGGTCTTCGACTTATGACCATTTGTTTAATGATGGTTCAAAGTTATGATGGACTCGGGAAAAGTGATTTATGATCTGTCCTTGCACTTAGGACCATTACATCACCTCCACAGTCATGTGATCACAAATGGAGCACTTGGCAACCGGTTCCCATTTATGACCGGTTGCAGTGTCCTGCGGTCAAGTGATCACAATTTGCAACCTTCCCAGCTGGCTTCTGACAAAAAAAGTCAATTAGGGAAGGTGGATTTGCTTAACAACCATGTGATTTGTTTAATGACCTCATGATTCATGTAACCATGGTGATTTGCTTAACAGCTGTGATAAAAAATGGTTGTAAAATTGGGCCCCATCACACGATGGTTCACTCTACAGCAGGGGTGTCAAACTTGCATCATCATGGCATCATCACGTGATGTATCGTGACTTTTTCCCCCTTCGTTAAATGGGGCGTGGGGGTGGCCAGCATGTGACACATCCAGCCCACAGGCCACGAGTTTGACAGCCCTGCTCTACAGCCACACTGACTTATGACAGAAATTGTGATCCCAATTATGGTTGTAAGTCAGGGGTGAAATTCAAAATTTTTCCCTACCGGTTCTGTGGGTGTGGCTTGGTGGGCGTGGCAGGGGAAGGTTACTGCAAAATCCCCATTCCCTCCCCACTCCTGGGGGAAGGATATTGCAAAATCTCCATTCCCACCCCACTCTGGGGCCAGTCAGAGGTGGTATTTGCCGGTTCTCCAAACTACTCAAAATTTCTGCTACCAGAACCTGTCAGAACCTGCTGAATTTCACCCCTGTTGTAAGTTAAGGCCTACCTATATTGCACTTGGAAATTGACCTGTCATCCTATTCAGTAAGATGAACACACACTTCAGGTTTTTCCTATTTGGGCTAATAATTTGCAGAAAAATGTTAAACCAAGAGTAAGTCTCCTTAGCCTAGCCCTGGATTTTAAATTTGAATAGAGAGGCAGATATCAATTTCCCCAGCCCAAGCTGGTTAGTTTGTTCACTTTACCTGAGTAGATGTGACAGTTGTGACAGTCTGGTTTCCCATTTAAATATTCCTGAAAATTGAGTTTATATATTAGGGAAGAAGGTAGAGGATAAAGGCAGGATTGTAGCATTGCCAGCCCTACAAATGTGTTTTTCCATTTCTGCCAGTAAACAATCAGGATTTGCAAAATTCAGAATTGAGGAGAGGAACTGGTTTTGTAAAGTCGTTATATAATGAAGACTTCTCTTTCCCAGGAACCATTTTAGAATGAGGCCAGTGTTAATCAGGTGAGAAAGAAAGAGCCCATCTTTAAATGGTACTGAAGATATCGAATGGCAAACAGGTTGCAAATAGTAATATGAAGTACTAAGCAAAGAGGAAAGTTGTGGATTTTAAAAATCTTTTTAAAACCTCATTTTTCACTCTGCAATATTGTATGAAAACAAGGTGCAATCTATGGGTCTTTGAATATATTTATGCCCTGTCTGATGCAAAGCGGCTACAAAATAAGTTGCTGCTGAAGGAAAGAACAAGATGATGCTTCTTTCTGCCCATGTAATAGGCACAGCTCTGCTTCTTCTCTAACATCTCATATTATTTCTTGTCCAATGCTAGGACTCGTGTTTACCACTTGGGTTCTGATGCAGCCAGAAACAGTTTATTATTTGCTTCTTCAGGGTGGGCCCATCATGTGTCAAACTAAATTTGCCTTCTAGAGCTTCCAGAGAGGGAGGGTCTTTTTAGGACTTCTCAGGAGAAAAGCAACATTATTGTCCAGCTTTACTTAGAGTTAATTAAGAAATGAAACTTATTCCCTCTAAACTTCCACGCTGATCACTCAGGACTCATTGGCTCATTTTGCTCTCAGAACTGCCCAAGGCAATCACAGCTTGAGGATAGACATATCTTCCTCTTGCTCTGAATCCTTGACAGTTTTGGCTCTACATTCAAGTCAATCTTTCTTTCCTCTGCCCACAGTCACAGAATGAGCTGCCCAATACAATCTGGATTAAGAGCAGAACCCAACATGAAACTGGAGAATGCTTGTGTGGAAGGCTTTCCCTTGCATCTTCATCCATTTTTGCATTACAAAATGCAAAATTCACGTACTTGTATGTTACAGCAAAAGACTCGGTCTATCTGAATGTATTAATAAAATATAATTTAACCTGTTACTCTTTTTATTCTCTTTTTCTGTGATTTAATTTTAAAAATTGGGAAGGGCAGCAGAGATTGTTGGCTTGTTTTGGATTCATGCTTTGTTTTGCATTTTGGCATCCTCCAGTGTTTCTTTTGTTGGGACAGAAGTGAATGTTACAGATTTGGGGCTACTGTCACAATAAAAAAAACACAAGGCTTTCTTTAGATCAGTGCACAAGTGATCATACCAATTTCTCTATATCAGTGTTGACAAATATTAATTTCTCAGATGTTTCACAGTCCCCCCCATCTCTCTCTCCCCACTTTTTCTATTTAGTTGCATGCTCCATGTTGACTTTTTGTTAACCTTTTCCCCCCACTTGTTTTGATGCATGTTTATGATTATTTTGTACATTCTGGAGAAAAGAAGTTTTGCCTCTAGAATATATAACATATGTGCAGACTAGTATTTGGTAATATTATCTCATTTTCATTGATAAGCTGCTCTGTGCTGTGCATTCTCTTTCTCCAATGTACTTTTTTTTAAAGGGATATTGAGGATCTGCGCATGTGAAAACTGGCTTGTGGTTAAGATACTTAGCAAGATTTGCAATGCAGAGAGTTCAATTTGGGGTCCTCACGAGGCTCCTAGGGGCCCTCAGCAAATCTTTTGATTTTTTTCTCTGGAGTTTCTAAAAATATGGTTACTGAAATGTATATGCTGGGATAATTGTTTCTTAGTTTTATAGGGAAATATGATTTTCAGGGGTGAAGCAAGCTCCTACAATCTTTTCTAAAGCATTCCCCAAGGACATTAGGTGAATTGTAGGAAGAAAACAATGGAAAGATACATACCTTTGCACCTTCTCTATTTCTCTCTTACCTTTATAGCATGAAGCAGTGGGCAAGATTGAAATGAGTCCTCACGGGGGGGGGGGGGGGAGGGGGGGGGGGGGGGGGGGGGGGGGGGGCGGGGGGGGGGGGGGGGGAAGGGGAAAAACCATAAACTGAAAATGGATTGAATGACAAACATGATTTCTGTCTTTAGGTATGTTGGAAATACATGGCAGATATATTCAAAATATATGTTATATGTGTAAATATAATACAATTTCTCAGGATCTTTTTTTTTAAAGACCTGATAATCAGGTTTAGTATACCTTCAAAGATGAAGATCCATTTCTGAAATAAGATATGATAATTTAGAAACCCTCTCAGAACTGATTTGACATTTGGAAAGCACAACTAAGGCACAGCTTTGTCCTGAGGTAATAAAAGAGAACTTGAAGGGAGGGGAAGGGATTACAGTATGTTAGATCCAACTTTTAAAAGGTTGTTTAATGTTGTGATCTATCATATTTTTGAAGAAATTTAGTTGCTACTACCAAACTGTCCTACTCAGAGGTGGGTTTCTCCCAGTTCGGACCAGTTCTATAGAACTGGTAGTAACTTGGCGGCCTGGGTCGCTAGAACCGGCAGCGACCCAGGCCTGCCACGCCCCCGAACCGGTTCTTTTGGCAGCACCTACGGCGGTGCCATTTTGTTTTTTGCTTCTGCGCATGTGCAGAAGCTTTTTTAAAGCACTGCACGAAGCGCATGCGAAGGGCATGCACACCCGCGTGGCACAACACTGAGCAAACCGGCAGCGAAGAAAACCAGAACCCACCCCTGGTCCTAATAGCATGATTCCGATGCCATCTCTCAAGATGTCTTGCCAGATGTATGTTATATGTTTGATTCCCACTCTGGCCAATTCCCCATGAATTATTCCCACACAACTTCAATTTGTCCTAAAGAGCCATTTCTTTCCAACATATGGGAACTTGATTATTGGGTGGGAGAGACTTTATGAAGTTTCCTGATACACATACATTTAATCAAAGTATTAAGAAGAGAAAGGAAAGACCTTCTAAGTTGTTGGAGGCAACAACCTAGGGATCAGTGATCTCTTTTTCCAAATTCCCTCTGGTCTTTATGTGGTATTCCTATTCTTTATTTAAAAAAAAGTCTAAGAATTCATTCTTCTGGATGATTTGTTAAATTGGTTGTTTTGAATCATTTTGTTATTGTTTACTGTAAATAATACTTTTTATAATTGCATATATGTGTTAAGGAATTGTGCAGAGTAACCTCTGGGCCCTGAAGGTTTGCACAGTTCACCGTAATGTTGCAGTAAATATGAGTAATGATTCAGTCAATAACCAGATACATTAAAGTGTATAAAAGTAGTTTACTTAAAGAAATAGCACAGTCCAAATAACAGTCCAAATCATACACGTTCAATCAGTCAGTGTTCAGAAGTACAGCAGTCTTCTTACCAGTCTTTCTTTGTCTTAATCAGCAAACAAAGATTCTCTACTATCACAGATAGCTAGCTACACACAGAGCTTACTCTCAGACACGAAGTCACTTCAGCAATGAATCAGCAAAAGAGAGAGAACTAATCATGTTCTCTAGCTCCCTCTTATGGCCGTTACTGCCAGTCAGAATGCACCAATGCATTTAAAGCAATATTACATATATACATATAAACAGTGATTCATGGCTTGTTTATATTAACCAACCCAACCGTTTGGACAGAGTCCTAACAATATGTATATATTTATTGATTAGATTTTTATTCCAGGGCCATCTCACAACTCTTGAGATTATTAAGAAACATGAAGTTCCTTATTTCTTGGCTAGGAATTGGTCTGTTCTTTTTTGGATGCTTGCTGGTGCTCAGAATTGCATTGTGTTGAATGACTTGCCACAAAACCTTGGCCCAATTTTTTAAAACAAGCAGAGAAGATTTGTGGAATGTCTTTATGATGTGAACCTTGCTTTAAACTTGAAGACTATTTGGTAATATTTTCCAATTTTTTTTTAAAAAAATCCATACCAAACGTATGAGTTTGCATGGAAATGTTTGTTAAAAAAACAAAATTAAATAGATAAAAATGCTAATGATTTGTTTTGATGCCTGATGAGTACGCAGAGGTAACTATGAACATTTCTTAGCAATGGTATAGAAGCAGTGGTGGGATTCAAATAATTGAACAACCGGTTCTCTGCCCTAAGGACTGGCTGGGTAGGCATGGCTGGGTGGTCATGTGACTGAGCTGAGATGGCTTGTTAGCCCCGATCCAGAGAGACAGATAGAGCTGATCATTTCTTGAGCAGCTTTCTCAAGCTTGGCCACTTTAAGCTATGTGGACTTCAACTCCCAGAATTCTCCCTACTATGCTGGCTGGGGGATTCTGGGAGTTGAAATCGACACAGCTTAAAGTTGTCAAGGTTGGGAAATGCTAAAGTTACAAAATGAACAGGGAGGGACTCTGTGTGTGAATCAGTTTACCAGCAAAATATCTGGAGATACCTGGCATTTTAACCTTGGCTGGCCTCCTGGCCGCTCGCTCGCCTGGCCTCCCGAGGGGGGGAATGGCACTTCCTTTGATGGCTGGCCCTGCAGGAGGAGAGCCCCTTCCCTTGGCTGCTGTTACATGACACAAGCCTTCTTCCCCTTCTTCGCCAGCATGAGCAAAGCCTAAGGGGTGAGCAACTTGGAGGCAAAGCGGGCAGTGAAGAATCACCAGCCCGGCAGAGATGGGAACAGGACCAGCCTGCACCATGCTTGCCAGGCTGCCACAATCCTCCTCAGGCGGAAGCCACTGGGGGGGGGGAGAAAGGAGTGTGCCCAAAAGACTGGAGAGCTTCGATTAACGAGCATGCGGCAACCTGGAGCTGGCAGCCACTTGGGACTCGGGAGGGCTCCCCGCGCAGGCACACTCTGGCATTACTGCAGTGTGGGTGCCCTCAAGAGCGGTGGTGGGCTCAGGTGAGCACTGGCTGCAGGGAGAGAATCCCAGGAGAAGCGCATCCCTCAGAGGAAGCGGGAAGAAAAAGAAAGGGGGGAAGCCCAAACATGCATTTCTTCTCCTGCGGCAGCTGTACTCCGCAGCCCTGCGTTGCAAGCTCTGCGGCTGGAGCTGAGGGACGAGGAGCGCAGCGCTGCTCCTCAGATGGCACATTCGCTTTCCCTCCTCAGCTGGAATGGACCATTCAGACTCTCAGGCACAGGGGGCAGACAGGGGGGAAGATGCTGCCGTCGATGGAGGAAGTGGCGCTGTCACCTACCTGGCTGCTTGTACTGCTTCCCTAAACCCACGACACCACCACTACCACCAACACCCCTCCTCCTCTTCCTGACCTCGCGACTTGCCAAGAATTCAATCTGGAGTCGCTCAGTTGAATCTTCACCTTAGAGCAGACGAGGCAGCTTACAATATTGGGAGGATGGAGCAAGCAAGGAGGGGGAGACAATCGTGTTCCAGACGAGGTGGAGGTTTGGTTTGGGGAGGAACTGTCCAAGCCACGAATTAGCCACTCATGTGCGCACAAGGCGAGGAGGGGCTGGGAGGGGAGGGGTGTGGCCAGGTTAAGCTGGTTTGCCGAACTGCACAAAAAATTAACTACCGGTTCTCCTGAACCAGTGCGAACCAGCTGAATCCCACCACTGTATAGAAGTGGCTTGCTATTCCCTTCTTCTGGGACAATTTTTTTCACTTGGCCAATGCCACTGGAATTCCCTTTGATCCTCATCCAAACTTTACCTAGAGATGATCCTGCTTTAACTTTTAAAATCAGTCCAGGTGAGCCAAGTATTTGCCATTTTGAATAAAGCAAATATTTTTAAAGATAGGCAGCTTTCAGCCTTATTATTTATCAGAATCCATCAGAATATCTTTCACAGTGCTATAAGCAATATGTACATGAGGTTTAACATCATTTTTTCCTCACAATAACCTCAAAAGAAAGGTTAAGCTGCAAGATGATTCAGTCTCCAAATAACGAAATAAACCTCGTGGCAGAATATGGATTTTAACCCAAATCTCTCAAGTCAGCATCCAGTCCCATAGAAAAAAAAACATGAGCATAAAAAAGCTTTTAATATATTAAACAAAATTATTTCTATGCCTATGTTACATAGTGAAAAAAACACCCAGGAAACATCAATAATAGAACAGGGTCCAAACAATCATTTTATTTTCCAACAATTGCATAACACATTACGTTATGGAATTAAACCATTTGTTTGTACAGTAAACCTCTGAACATATGCATTAAATTACTGAAAATACATTTTAGGAAACAAAATAAAAGAATGCCAGATACAGTGTGTGTGTGTGTGTGTGTGTGTGTGTGTGTGTGTGTGTGTGTGTGTGTGTGTGTGTAAAACCCTGTGACAAAACATTCCATTTTAAAATAAAGAAACTGGTGCCCTCCAGAAGTCTTGGACTCCAACTTCCATCATGCCCCTTGCTGGCTGGTATAATAGGAGCTGAATTTCAACATACTGGGGAATATTGGATGGGCTGGTTATATCCATCTATTTGTCTGTCTCTCTGTCCATCCATTCATCTGAAATAGCTATTTCCTCCTCCTATAAAAAGGAATTGATTTTCCTTCCTGCCAAATTATTGGTTCTGTGGTTGGAAAAAGCAAATAGAATTTGATAATACTACAAGTATTTCAACAATGTGGTTTTCATGCCAAGTGTCAATTTTAGTCAGTATGCCATATCCTTTAGTCATGTTTTATATGGGAAATAATATTTCCATTCATAAAGCCTCCTCTATGTGCTTTTGTAAGATCAGGACATTCAAAAGTGTGTTATTTGTTTTGCCACAGTGAGTGTAATGAAAGTGGATATGTTCTGAGGTAAAATGAAAAGAAAATTGATAGCAATTGTCAATACCCAGCCAGCTTCAGTAGGTCTAATGCACCGTAGAGTGCATGATGAAGCAATTATATTGTTCATAATTGTGAAAGGTTACAAGTAAAGCAAAAGACAAGAACAGTCAGAGTGACCAAAAACCCTTGCTCGATAACTTGATTAGCCTGGCAATGAATCCAACCCTAATCTGGGCAAGAAAGATGATTATAGACATAGGTAAATAGAAGGGTGATTGAAATGTGGGTTGATGAGGTGTTCTTTTTTCATTGGCTTCCATTTTTACTTACTACAACTGCAGCTTGGTTAGTATGTCCAAGTGGAGTTGGGATTGGGAGAAGTGTGTTTGGATTTGTTGTTGTTTTACTCCTACATACCTACATCAACTGATGGAGAAAAATAAATATCCTTAACCTTAACATGGTGCCCATAAAGTAGTAGAGAATGAGCTTTTGCTCTGTCCCAGAAGTCTTACCTTCAGAAATGTGTGGTCTCCCGTAATCTTGGAATAGTTTTTATACAGAGCGGGCATCTAAAGTTACATTTACTGTTTCTGCTATCTCAATCTCTGAAAGGAGCAGGGCAACCACCAGAAGAAACGGCAATTCACTAGAAGAGAAGGATGGCTGCTCACTCATATGCTTCTTCCTGTTGAAAAAGAAAGTTGAAGGCCCAACCAGAGCCTTCCTGACAAGCATGAGAAGGGGAGAATTGGATCCAGTGCCACTCCATTTCCTTAGCCTAGATGAAGTATTTGTGTTTTAGGCAATTTGCATTTAATGGCCATCCACAGGACTAGAATGCAAAATCTATGGCTTAATCAGGCTGAAAAAAAGAGAATGAAATTAAGACTTGAAATTACTTTAAAAAAATGGTGTTCCCTAGCAAAACAGGCTTCTGTTTTTCTATCTTAGTCTCCAAATGCTCTTCAGAACTTCTTTCAAATTTCTCTTAGTTGTGATTTTGAGTGTATTTTATTGTTAGAGGAAGTAAAGCCTGTTATTGCTAGTCCTGTTTCTGTTATGTATCTTTCCATCACTCAACAGTTTCCCTACCTACTGTATTTCCCAACACAATGAAAAGTGTTTCTTCATGGATTCTTCCTTGGGGATTTAATAGAAGGATGGGAAGCCAGGGAGATTGAAGGGCATTATAATACAATGAAAAATGGGATGTTCACACACAACACTTTCTCTTTCTTTCTCTCACATTCAACACAAATCTCTTTTTCTCTCTCTCTCTCTCGCTCTCTCTCTCTCTCTCTCTCTCCCTCTCTCTCTCTCTCTCTCTCTCTCTCTCTCTCTCTCTCTCTCTCTCTCTCTGATACATACAACTAATTAACAAAAGAGAAAAAAAAATCTCCACCATGAGAATTTCATTGACATTTCTTCTTCTTTGACAATAATTTTGAAACCGAGGAGCTTTGGGGGTGGGGGTGGGGGAGAGCAAATAGCAAACAGTGCAGGAGAACATTTTGCATGGCATTAAGTGATACCCGATGATGAAGAAGATCTGCCTTCAGTAGTGCTGCCATCCAAGATTACTCTGCCCATCATCCTTTTCCTTGAACTGATGTCTTTTGAAAGTATTACGTTCACCCATGAGCACAGACGCTAAGATATAGCTCCTCAGTTAAGAAGTCTATAGTAGAATTTGCCAGGTAAATATTAGGGTGAAATGCGAATTCAGGATTACATGTGCAAGATTATAATAATTTCTCCAACCTGAGGAATGTTGTGTAGAATTAGCAAGCAGCTCTTTCATCTTCATCTTAGTTCAGCAAGTTTCATGAACAAAGAAACTCACCCTTTTTGAAATTTTGCAGCAATTTGAGATTTGCAGAAGTGAAATTGGGAAACAAAGTCTCAGCTTTCTGCATAAGCTTCTTTCTTTGGATCCTGACCATTTGAGAAAAATGGGTGTTATATCTGTTAGACAAGTATAATTAGAGAATGTAGTCTTCTTGGCTGCCCTTGAGTAACTCATTATTTTTCAGCCTTATGTCTCTAATCTATAAATGAGTATGTCATCGAGAGTTGAGCTGATATTTTGCAGCAGACATGTTTCTGAGAAAATTTCTGGGTTTTTTTTCCTTTTTCTTTTTTCCACAGACAACTTTGCAGAATTTTCTCTGATTGTTTCCATGGACAATTTCCCATCTATGCCTCCCCAGTCCTTTTAGGGCACCATGGGGGATGCAAAATGGTGGCCTACTGCATATAGTTGCTACTTGCAGTGCCATTGCCATAGCAAATGATGGAGAATAATTTTTGTTTCTAAAGAATCTGGTGAAGGTGATCCCTTCAATTTCTTTATCATCTATCTATCTATCTATCTATCTATCTATCTATCTATCTATCTATCTATCTATCATCTATCTATCATCTATCTAGCTATCATCTACTGGTATCTGTTGTGGCCCGTCTGCTGTCAGTAGAGATAGCTGAAGAGTCAGATGAGGAGGAGGTTGAGGGAGAGCCTGGGCCACCTTCAGAGCCTTTGGAAGGGTCTGATAAGGAAACAGCATCAGAGACAGAGGCAGAACCTTCCGTCCTCCCCCAGGTGGAGAGGTAGCTGTCTTTGGGGCCGGAGCTGAGTGAGGGGAGGAGCAGATGGGAC
>QLTV01002419.1:5075788-5087743 GCA_003457575.1 Thermophis baileyi | reverse complement strand
TAATCTTGATTTAAGAAAATTTGAGTTCTGCAATAGAGTAGTAAATGTCTGGAACACTTTACCTGATCCTGTTGTTAGTTTCTCTAACCCCCATACCTTTTAACTTAAACTGTCTACCGTGGACCTTACATGTTTCTTAAGAGGTCCCTAAGGGGGCGTGCATAAGTGCACCAGTGTGCCTACCGTCCCTGTCCTACTGTACCCATTTGTATGTACTCATTTTATGTGTTTATGGCTATGTTTTGCTTCTTTACATCCATTTATTTGTGCCATTTTTTCATGTGTCCTGTTTCCTTGCACTTGTTGACAAATAAATAAATAAAATAAATAAATAAATACCATGAGCAATATGCCAAGAAGTAGATTTGGTTCAGCAGCCCTGGGATTAACAATACAGGAGTCATGACTTAGGGAACTGTCATGCCTTTTGTACAAATGCTTCATGCAAATCTATCCATCAGGCTGCAGGTTTCTGGCCTGAATTTCCAGCACACGAGCATCTTTTCACAACATAATTTCTCAGAGACAATTTACTTTGCTGTTGCAAAGCTAAGCTGCTATCTGCACTCTTTTAGCACACTGATGGTTAAAGTCTAAAAAAAACTTACATTGGCTGAGTTCCTTCTTCCGTTTGATGGCTCAACTGAAGCTTGATGTTTATGGTGGATATTGTCTCGATTTCTTTAGATGAGATGAGCATCTAAGGAGTTTGAAAATGTGTTTTAATTAAGATTCTGCTAAATTTTATCAGACACCTACTTGGAAAACAAAGCAACTGAATAATTAACTCTGATGAGAGCAGATGCTGCTCTAATGACAACCTGTTACTACTCAAGTGCCTCATTAGTTGTTTTACTATGTTCTTTTAATATGTCCAGAGCTCCTTGGCTAATGAGTATATTGGTGACTATGTACTTTAAATACTTCTTCATTGTGGACAGTTGTGAAAAAAAAAATATTAACCCAAACAAAAAAAAAAAAAAAAAAAAAAAAAGCTCTATTAAGCCAGATTCCTCTTCACCCCCTGACGTGTCATCTTGTATGCCTGCATGCACTTCGAAGCTTCCTTCTCCTTCTGGGATGTATTTTAGCCATACATCAAGTGAAGCTTACAAATTGATGAGAATCTAATGATGCATTTATTTACAGATGTGCACCCCTGTTCTTTCTTTTCTTGCCAAGTGCTGGGAAAGGGAGAGGCATTTTCTTTCCCCCCAACAACATGAGGCATTGTCTTGGACCCTGCAGCTTTTTAAAAATGCCTGTCCAAATATTTGTAGCTATCAAAAAGTAAATGTGCTTACACGAATACCTATAGGGCTGCCTACAAAAGCACAAATATGCATACACGTGTTTGTGTGTATTCCCTTCTAAAAATATGTAGATAGAAGACTGCAAAAATAGTCATTGGCTATTCATAGCCATTTAATGTATTTTAGCTACGCAGTGGTTTTATATTCCCCCCCCTCTCCCAATGATATATTGTAGATTCCCCTAAGGGAAAGTTTTATTTTTATATTTAATACTGTGGGATTCTAGTCTGAACCATATGTGTAAACTGGAACCAAGCTGGCTATAAAAATAGATCATTAAAGGTTTAAACCATCATATTATTTTTATTTTTTTTTAAAAAGGAAAGTGAATTATCCAGAGAACTTGATTTCTCTTTTATAAGGCGCCTATTTCAACCACAAACCAGTTCCCAATGACGTGACATATTTAAAAAATTTGCCAAAGATACAACAGCTGTATTCCAGATAATTAGAGAATGGTAGAAATAAAAGCTAATGGCTTTTAGAAGTTTACCATCCTGTCAAAGACTTTTAAATATGACCCCTAAATTAAAATGAATTCAATGAGCTTTATGCACAGGATCAGTAAGGGGAGGATTGCCATCAAAGGCCAAGAGGCAGGGAGGGATTGTTTTATCCTGATGGTGTTGGCAGAGAAAAAAACCTACTGCTTGGAACTCTGTAGGGCTTACATTTTGCTTATAGCTCAACTTTATACTGTAGGACATAGTTATATATCCTGATTGCACAAGATCATTAGGGTTGGAGGGCATATCATCCTATCACTGATCACTGACATGATCATAAAAAAAAATTATTTAGAAAGCAAGCAAGAGAAAGCCTGTGTGCACCAGTTGGCATAGGAACCAGTTGGCATAGGGGTTAATGGAGCAGGGAAACTGAGGTTCTAGGGCTCCCTTAGGCACCAAAATTGAGTGAGTGACAATCATTCTTTCAGACCTAAACTGGGAAGTTGAAAAAAGTCTACCTGTCAACCCGCACTGACTTAAGCGAGGTGAATTATGGACTATAATCATCATCCTCCTGCAGTAATTTGATATCGGCTAAATATAATGTATGTATCATAATGTATTATAAAGAGTATAATATTATTTATTATATGTAATAAACATATGTTACCATGCAGATTGCCACCCTGGCAAATTGATATCCAAAGAAGAGATTGGACAACCATTTGTCTGAAATGGTATAGGGTTTCCTGCCTGAGCAGGGGGGTTGGATTAGAAGACCTCCAAGGTCCCTTCTAACTCTTCTGTTATTCTGTTATATAACTTTGTGTGTGTGTGTCTTTGCATCAGTGTTGACTCCTGGCATCTGCCTGGATAAGTCCCTGCAGTTTTCTTGGCAAGGTTTTTTGGAAGTGGTTTGCCCTTGCCTGCTTCCTGGGGCTGAGAGAGAGTGACTCTCCTAAGATCTGCTAGCTGGTTTTATGCCTCAGGTGGGATTAGAACACATGATCTCCTGATTTCCAGCCTGATGCCACTTCACCAAACTGGCTCTCTGTTGTATTATAAATATGTAACAATCATATGTTACCCTGCAGATTGTCAATTTTGGCAAATTGATATCCAAATATATAGCATATTAAGACTAGCATATTAAGGGCAGGAAGGGGGCGCAGTGGCCCAGCAGTTAAGACATTGGGCTTGTCGACTGGAAGGGTGGCAGTTCAAAACTGAAGTACCACATGACCGGGTGAGCTGCTGTTCCTGCCCCAATTCCTGCAAATCTAGCAGTTCGAAAGCATGCAAATGCAAGTAGATAAATAGGTTCCACTTTGGTGAGAAGGTAACAGCTTTCCATGCACCTTAGCATATAGTCATGCTGGCCACATGACCACGGAAGCATCTTCGGATAATGCTGATTCCCTTGGCTAAGAAATGGAAATGAGCACCACTCCCTAGAGTCATACATGACTGAACAGGAGAAACCTTTCCCTTTCCCTATTAAGGGCAGAAGGGGGTTGGGTGCTTACTTCTGAAATGGGATAAGGTCTCCTAGGCTCACACCTTTCTTTTCCCAAGAAAAATGGCCCACATGCTCATAAGCAGTGATAACATGGACAATCCAGGAAACGTTACTACATGCTGCAGAGAATACTCAGGACATCTATTTTGCTTTGAAAAGGAAGAAAAAGTGAATAATTAAATGACCTTGTGCATTTTAAAAAGCTAGTCAGACTTTCTTCCTGTTGATGATGTCCTGCTATTCATTCAGTAGAAGCAAACATCTCAAACCAGTAACAAGTAGGTTCCATAAATAAATTCTTATGGTCACAATTGTGAGTGGCATTTCAGTTTGTCTATAATTTACATACAATATGTTTAATTGGTTTATGAAAGACAAAGATAATATTAATGGTAAAACAATCCCCCCCAAAATTCTTCTGTATGTTTATTGTTAAACTAACCTTCTGCCACAACATAGGAGTCTCTTGTATAAGGCAAGTTCTTGTTTAACAACTTGAATTCATCAGCCAGTAAGAAAAGGCTTTTTGTTATTAGTGAAGGAATGTTTCCATTGAGTTCTCTCGAAGAAGATCTTTGCTGAATTAGATGTGTTGATTTGGTTGGCTTTTCCTTACAGCACAAGAAAGAACACTTAGCAGTAGATGTCTCTCCTGAATAAAGTTTCACTCTGTACGCCTCTACCCATAGAGTGGGAGGGAGGCGCTGGTCCAACATGACACATCCTACTGCTGATGCAATATGTCACATTAAGACATGCTGAGAGCCTTGATTAAAATTTACTTTGGCACAATAATCATATGGAGCTCCACAGAAGGAAATGGAGTGCCATCAATGTACACTGGCTGGCTGTGTTTGCTTTTGCAACAGGTTGAAAACTGATGAAAACAGCTCGGAGTTTGGCTTCCAAGTGACCTTTACAATAAGTGCGCATTCTGTATTTTTCTACTTTTTGTAATAAACATCCCGCATCTTTGCCAAAACTGGGTGGCTCTTAGCCATATGGGGACTGGAGCTTCACTTGCGTATGGTTCAAAATACAGATTAGTTGTACTCCTCTTGCAATTATTGTGCGGATACTCAAACAGGTAAACAGGATTTTGTCTGCTTCAATTGAAGAGTTGCAGAAAACAAATGTTTACATAGACATGTTCTGGCCACCATGATTGTTCTGTACATTAGCAATACATTAGTGTAAGACACTTCTGATTATATTCTTCTATACCCACCGTTTCATTGGAGAATTACAAAGAGAGATAATTGTTCAGGGTATGGAAACTGTGGTGCTACTCAGTAAATAGATCTGCCACTATATCAAGGCCATAGCAGAGTTCTGAGAGCTTCGTGTTTTTGGAGCAGACAGATATACAAATGCATATCAAGTCATAAGAGCTGGCTCATTTATTAGTCCAAACAATGGGTCTCTAAAGGAAGAGAAGTTAGCCCTCATCATGGTCACTTGGAAGGATACAAGCTAATGTGGTTCACATACCATGGTGTTTAGAGCATCAATGAGCTTAGACAGAACCGAGTTCAAGTTGTCACTTGATGTTGAAATTCATTGGGGAATTTGAGGCTGGGTATGTGTGGAACGGACTCATGCATTTCCCAACAATTTTGTGAAAGTAAAATGAAGCAGTGAAGTATTACTACAACATCCCAAGTACCTTAGAACAGGTGTTCCCACTCTGGTCCAGGACCAAGTGGGAACACACGCGGTGGATGACCATGCACGCATGCGAAGCTGCATTTGTGCAAGCGATGCGTATATGCAAAACCATCCCCTCTCCCCTCACCATCCCCACCACCAGTCCACAGAGATGGAAAGGTCGGGATCTGCTGCCTTAGAATAGTGCTCCGTGATATCATGCTCGCCACATGATCATGGAAACCTCTTCAGATAGCACTGGCTCAATGGCCCTTGAAACGGAGATGACACTACCCCCTATAATCAGCAATGACTAGTGGAGTTAAATCTACTGGGATTCTTTACCTTCACCCTTTACCAAGTACTTTAGAGAAATATAGTATTGATTATGATGATGATCATATAAAGATGAGAGGTAAGCCATTCTGAGCTCTTTGAAAAATGATACAAATTTAGAACCTTTTTTTCTCTAAACACCATCATTGTTAGGTTCTGCCTGCAAGCAACTCTGGTTCGACTGATGCCAGCAAAAATATTATCCAGATTTAGAAAACAAAATTTAGTAACTGTCAAGTCTAGATCAAAACTTGAGCAAAGTTTGCCTTTGGTACTCAATTTTTTGTTCTGCTTTCCTTTGCATTTCATTTTCTATTCTTTTCTGTCTTGCTTTCATTTCACTCCCAAGAATCTGTTGAGATATTAAAGAAAGGTGAAAAAAAAGAAGAACACAAGCTACAAATTAATTGGGTTGAAGAATACTTTAATATTTCACATGCCTAGCACAACCCACAGTAAAAGACACCTAATATGTGGAGAAAGAATAAAGCAAATAAAAATATTGAGCCTTATTTTGCTGCAAATAAAACAAAGCCTCTCAAGTCCTCTTCAACATTTCTTAGAATCAGGTATGGGCAAGGAAGAATTGCACATGTTATGATGTTGTTGTGCAAATGCCATTAGATATCCTGACATACTGTAAGAATGCAGTTGAGGTATTTCTGGGATTTCATGTATACTTCATCATTTAGGTGTCACTAAATGTACGCATTTGCTACAGACCCTGCTGTGTACTTGATGTCTACTTTATTTTACCTTAGCTTAAAAACTGAACTTGGAGATGCATTCAAGTCACAAAAGATTATGGAAAGTTCCACACTGGCATCTTACACCAGGTTTAAGATTCTTATTAGAATAAAGAAACCCAGTGGCTCTTGTGACAACAAATGGCTGGGAATTTGTTACCCTTTAGTGGGACAAATTTCCAGTCTGTGGTGATTGTTATTGTTTTCATAACAGAGAAATAGCAATCAATTTTATATCTTAATGGATGTATATCTACAGAGACCTACAGGTAGTCCTTGACCTGTTGTTTATTGTATAGCCTGTAAAGCACTTCCAGCTGTCATAAAATGTCATGACACCCTCCTTCAGTCACATGATGTATTTTGACTGCTTGAGAACTGGCCCACGTTTATGACTGGTTGCAGTGGCCTGGGGTCACATGACTGATTTGCGAGGGTGGTGGTGTTCCTGGTTAAAAATGTTCTTTCTAGAGAATGGGTTCGTATTTATGAATATGTGATTTGCTTAATTGCATGATTTGGACTTACAACCACATGATTCACTTAATGACTGTGTAAAATCAGGACTGATCACATGGGTGCCTTGACTTATCACTGTCACAATTTATGACCAAAATTTCAGTTCCAGTAAGTTGAGGACTACTGTATACTCTTCATATTTCATAAAATATGAAATATAAAATCTTACTGCTGTTTTCCTTGATGTTGCTCCTTGTTAAGATATTTCTTAGAGGCAGACTTTTCAGTAGCCAGCTCAAAAATAATACCTCAGCTGCTTCAAAATATAATAGTTTGTGATTTCTAAGCCAGAAAATAAGCTGTGAAATAGTACCGTCTTTCAGGAAATCAAGACTTTTATGTGAGGCATACAAGAGATTCTTTGAAATACTACTGCTCTTTAAAAAGATAGAAACAAACAAACAAAAAAACCCCTAAAGGCTATAATGTACATCTTTCCTTCCTTCCTTCCTTTTTTCTTTTCCTTTCTTTTGTTTCTTTTCTTTTCTTCTTAGATATCCTGTGTGCTGATAAAAGTGTTGAACATATTAAGACTTGCTACGAATAGAAATATAATTAAATGATTGCATTAGACAAAAAAGAAAACTGGTTTAGATCAAAAGAAAGGCAAAAACCGATGTTCTGACTCAAGTCACGTAGGCAGATGCAGACACCAATAAAGTCTTTTATTGCATTGTTAAACCACGGCAGATGGGCCTCCATGGGTGTTGGTAAAACTTCACCCCACTTTTCTCCACAAAACAACCACCAACGATCAATGTAACCCAGTCCCACCAGCTAGGTTCATTACTCACCACAACCAAGCCCCCAAACAGGAAGAAAGAAGAAGTCCAAACCCCAGTGTGGTGGTTGAAAAACAATGTCTGTAAGTCACAATCCAGAGTCAGAGTCCACAAAGCAAGGTATGCAAATCCAAAGGCAGAAACACTAGTTGAAGTCCAGAAGTCAAGGTTTCCAAAAGTCAAGGGAGTGAGTGCTAAGACAAACGGTTGTTTCTGATGAATGCGCCCCCCTCCCCGGTCTCTGCTTAAATCACCCTGAGCCAGGTGTTCCTTGTGAGGAGGGACGGATAGCCTCCTCACAAGCAGCCTCACAGACCTCCTCTGAGCTTCCCTCTGCTCCACCCTCCATGCCTTTGGATTGAGTGGGGGAGGCACCTGTTCCTCATCAGAGGGAATCTGTTGTCTCTCATCCCTGCTGCCCTGATCCTCCCCTGCATTCATGAAGGCAGGCAGCTCCCCATCCAGATGACCACTTCCCCCAATACCAGAGGGGCCTGGGACAGCATCGTTCTCAGACCCTGGACTTTCTGGACGTTACAGGGGAGACGTGCCATCCCTGTTGGATGGTTCCAGTTCCTACTCCTCCTCCTCCAAACCAGGTTCCAACAGGGCCATGACAACCGAACCCCTCTCTTGTTGTCTGGGCAATGATGTAAACAGTAGCTTCCATGTCTGCTTTTTTTACTTCATTTTTAAATGAACTAATTCTAACATTTCTCAGGAAACCAATATTGTCTTGGTTTCATCATTAGGACCCTCCATGGAGCAAGCTTTGTTTTTGCATTGCATGAAAATAATAAATAAACAAGGGCAAAGCTAAGAGTGGGCATTTAAAATACTGAAAGTAATAAAGTACCTAATTTCCCTTTGGACCTTTACGTTTTAAAAAGTGTTTTTGACAGTAAGATACTTTTCTAAACAAACATATGCATATTTATAGTGTAAATGACAGCTATTGCCTAAAATGTTTTCACTTCAATGAAAAAGGGTGAGAGGGGAAATATGCTAGCAAAATATAATGAGAATATATTTGTAGGTCACCTTTTCTACTTGAAAAAAGTGACATAGATGCCCTTCATATTTATGGACGCTCTGCTAAGTGCTTTATCTTTTATGGAACTATCTTTGGGTCTGATTAATTAGTGACTCTTTTTGGTTTGATTGTAAAAAAATCACAATCTGGTGCTAGACCTGAGCCAGTCACATTGCTGGTTTTGCTGTGCCCCAGTAAATATAAACACACAACTGATTAAATTTGTGTAAACACAGTAGCTTTAGCAAAATGCTTCCAGAAGAGCTGGCAAATTACATACGTGATGTGCCGGTGCCTGGAGGCTGTGAGGGTCTGGATGGGAGTTAACAGGCTCAGACTTAACCCAGACAAGACCGAGTGGCTATGGGTATTGCCTCCCAAAGACTATGTCGACTGTCCATCCTTGGTTCTGGGGGGGAAAAAACTGTCCCCCTCAGAACGGGCTCGCAATTTGGGTGTCCTCCTAGACCCACAGCTAAAATTAGAATAACATTTGGTAGCTGTAGCTAGGGGGACCTTTGCACAGGTTCGCCTGGTGCACCAATTGCGACCCTACTTGGATCAAGAGGCTCTCCTCAAAGTCACTCATGCCCTTGTCACCTCACGGATAGATTATTGCAACGCGCTATAAATGGGGCTACCCTTAAAGAGTGTTCGGAGACTACAATTGGTCCAGAATGCGGCTGCGCGAGCTGTCGTGGGTGCACCTAGGTACACCCATATTACACCTATACTCCGCGAGCCCGGCCCTCTGGAACCAGCTACCCCCTGAGATCCGGACCACCCCCACACTGCTGGCCTTCCGGAAAGCAGTGAAGACCTGGCTCTTCCGGCAGGCTTGGGGCCGTTGATCTCGCCTCTGTAATTGGCGAGGTCCGGCCATGTAACGGTATGCATGAGTTTTTAACTGTTTTTAATTGTTTTTATTATGGTTTTTTTTTTTAAACGGTTTTTTATATTGTTGTGAGCCGCCCAGAGTCCCTTGGGAGTTGGGCGGCATACAAATTTAATAAATAAATAAATAAATAAATAAATACATTTGGGAGTGATGTGAAAGTAGCAGATATTTCTGAGGTCACTGATCAAATTGTAGAATTTCCCTGCTATTTCTTGTGCCCAACAAGTAATAAATATTTTAGTTTATTCATTGCTAAAATCTTATCACCTTCAATTGTTTTAGAAAGGGATTATTCTAACCATCTGACTGATTTTTAATGAAGTGTGGGCAGAAGATGCATGGACACCATATATTCATATCTTCTGTGCTGAAACTACTAGAGCAGTGTTTCTCAACCTCCACAACTTTAAGATGTGTGGACTCCAATTCCCAGAATTCCCCAAACAGCATGATGCTCATAGAAAATCAGATATCACTCCCTCTGTTTTTCCCTTTCACATGTAGTTTGCTAATTTTATTTGGTTGTTTACAGAAACACGCAAAAATGTATCCTTACATGTACCCCTAGAGATGAGAAATGAATGGCAATGTGTAGTTCTTTGTGCAAGATGCCACTGGCATTTCAAAACAAGGCCACCAAAATGGAATCAATGAAATTTTCAAATGAAGTCTTCCCAAGTTTTGTAAATACCCAGATGGGACTTGGCGCTGAATTCATTGCACATCGAGGGAGACATTGATGAGCCCTAGAATGGCAGTAACTTTCAAATAAGGTATCATTTCTTCTTTGGTGTGTTTTGGAAAGGATAATGAGGGGTGCACAGTCTTGATGTGCAGGTTGCAGTCTCTGAAAAGGTGCCTAGTTTTTTTTAATCCTCTAATAGCTAAAACAGAGATACCAGAGAATATAAGTGAGTCCAATTTTTAAGGGAAATTGCTTAATTTGCACTCTCTGGATAATAGACAGATTTAGAGATGGATTCTGTATTTGGAGGTGTTGTGTATCCATGATTTGCATGTTGGATAGGACTACTCATCAGTAAACATGCAATCACTAAATGGCAGCAAAGAATTAAGAGCTTTCTCAAGTAAGCATTGACTCCTGTTGACTGCCTGGGTAAGTCCCTGCAGGTTTTTTGGGCAAGTTTTTGGAAGTAGTTTGACCTTGCCTGCTTCCTTGGGCTAAGAGAGTGTGACTGGTTCCAGGGTCACTCAGCTGGCTTTGTGCCTAAGGCAGGACTAGAACTTACATATCCCCGTTTCTAGCCTGATGCCTTAACCCACGGGTGTCAAACTCGAACACGTCACATGATGTATCGTGTTGTTTTTTCCTTTGCGGAAATGGGGTGGGCGTAGCCTGTGCGTGATGCATCCGGCCTGCGGGCCGCCAGTTTGACAGGCCTGCATCCTTACACCAAACTGGTTCTCACTAATGTTTTAGGAAAAGGTGTATATAAAATGGATATGTTAGTCAGATGAAATGTATTTCTTCTTCCTTTAAAAACAAAACGGATTTATAATTAAATGCAGGCAGTTATCAACCCAGATGTCTAGATTATTTTTTTACATTCTTATGTATAAAGGCAAGACACTTGTATAAGCACAGCACCGAAGGGGCATTAACAGTCTTTCCTCCTCTTTGTGCGAGAGAAGTTGCCTCCAGTGAAAATTCTTCCCTTTAGTTAACTCAACCTGAGATGCTACCAAAAATGTTTTTGTCATGAAGTCAAATAATTCACATTTAATTACCTTCAAGGACTTAACTGAGGACTTTATAGATCTGTGTCAGCTGTACCCAGATTCATATTGTTTTCTCTCTTCATAGATTCCTTATCACAGAAATTGGCTAGTCTGGCAAATATTAAATACAGAATATGGTTGGATGCAAAAATGAAGAACTTCATTTATCCTTTAGCTGGAAGATGTCCAGATCATTTTGGGATGTGGCAAATCATCGTTACAGCACCATTTTGCAACCCACCCACCCATTTCCCTCTTTCTCAGAAATATTAGATATAAAAGGGCTATCTTGCTAGGGGAGGAGAAATCAAACTTCAGACTTTCAGAAACTAGGATTTTGTTGTAAAAGACTTAGCTGGATCAAGAAATGAAAACAGGTTCAAAATAAGAGTGGTGGTGGTAGTGATATGGAAGCCACATACAAATCATGGTTTAGGAGGTAGACCCGGTTATTTACTCTAGCAAGCAATGGGACAATCTATTTGTTTCATTTTTGGAAGCTGGTCACTTTTCCTCTATTCCTTTCTCTCCCTTTTCCAAATTAAATTGTTAAAAAAATACATATGTCCTTGAATGCAAATTAAAAGTATTGCCTTCCAAAACATGAATTTATAAAGCTATATCCCACTACTATAAATCTAGATGTAATCTCCATTGATAGGAATATTTATTTTGGAGTACCTATGCACCAAAGCACACTATCCTTGTATTTTCTCTCTAAACAATGTGATTTGAAAACTATTTTGGAATCATTTGTATGCTATATATATATATATATATATATACAATGAGGGGAATATTCTTGAAAGTCCCTTGGTTAATTGGTCCCATTGTTGAATGTCTTGTCTTGCTAGGAAGTTTTACCTAACCTGCATCTTAACATCACCATGCTATGCTCTACTCTGGGACAATAAGGTGAATTTGAGGAACAGCCTAATTTGAAACTAAAAAGATATTCCAATGTTAAAAAAAG
>QLTV01002419.1:5061255-5073804 GCA_003457575.1 Thermophis baileyi | reverse complement strand
CCCCCACGCACACACACACACACACACTACATATATACATATATACATATATACATATATACACATACACACACACACACACACACACACACACACACACAATGTTGGGGAGTGTTATTTTGATCTGGGTAATCATGTGAGTTTTAATTGTGTTTTTAATATTGTATATATGTATTGGACTTACTGTATGCCTTCTACAGTCAACCGTAACAAATCCAATAAATAAATAAGTAGATAATAAACAAACAAACAAACAAACAGCTAGCAGTGTCCTTTATAAGAAGCTGGCAGGTTTCCTGACTAGAAAAGCTCATTCTTTTTTTGTTCTGCTTTTTCATAGAAAATTATGAATGACTATCGCAGGTGAATTGTTTGAAAATCTTTAGCATTACATGGCTGGGAGCACAAGAAGATTAATTTCATTGCTAGGAAACACAGTTATTGAAGATCTGGTGTGCAGAATAATAACCCTCTTGGAATAAAGTATATATTTATTACAGAAACCTGTGTTCTTTAGTAACAGTTTTGGAGGATCAGTGAAGAATTAACAGGTGCCCAAGTGCCTTTCAATTTACTAAGCACAGTACAATCAAAACAGCAACCCAAAATACTTATATTTTACCAGACTTTACAGACAGAACAGATTTGTTTATTGATACCATTACAATTCCTTGAGGTGTGAAAGTTGCAATATGTAAGAGGTGACTAGACAAGCTGTATGACAGGTATTCTGCAAATGTGTCAAACAAGGCAGACAATTGAGAGGCAAACAGAAAATGGAAGCATGTGGGTTTGCAGAGAGGAATAATGAATAGCCCAAGAGATTAATAAGGTACTAACCCAAACTAAGACCTGACTGATTCTATTGCAAGTTTTATCCTGCAGAGAATTATATATTTTGTCCATATAAATCTGATGCTACTTCATTGACTGAGATGCAAAAAACTCATTTTTTGGTTGTTGCTTCCAATAATCCTTCAATGGGATCCCTGGGACTGCAGTGGAATATTAAAGTTTCTTTACTGCTAGAATTAGAATTGCAAGACTGTGTTTGATGTAACTTCTGAACTTTCAGGCTGTGTTTCAACCCAGCTCCCTCCCTCCCTCCTTCCCTCCCTCGCACTCACTTCCACAAGAGACTGCAGTGCAAAATGGGGAGATACAGGAAAAGGGACTCTAAAGAGCCAAACAAGGTCTGTATTACAGTTTGGATAAGGCCATTCACCTAGATCAGGGCTGTCAAACTCCCAGTCTGCGGGACGGATGCATCACGTGCTAGCCACGCCCACGCACGGTTTAGCGAAGGAAAAAAAGTCCCGATATGTCACGTGACACTGCCGTGATGACATGGGTTTGACACCCTGACCTAGACGGTAATACACACACTCCACAGGTGAGGGATTCTTTGGGGAATAATAACATGCTTTCATCTCTACCACTGAAAGATAAGAGCCAGTACATCTGACTAGAGATTCAACATTTCTCCAGAAAGCTTGGGGAAGGCTCAGGTACATTGCAACCACACATACCTTCATTCTTTGGAAAATATCTGGCTGACAAAATTGGTGCTAGCCCCTCCAAACCACTTGAAAAAATGACCTTGGGTTAATAAAGCCAAATGTAAAGCTAGAACTATTTTGAAGAGCTTTGTATCTCATATCTAGAAAGGCAGTTTTTAATCTTTTGAGAGCAAAGTTATGAGGATGCAAAATCAGACTTATGAACACTATGTTTGTTCTGGCTGTATTGTTCCCTGAGGACTCCCATCTATGTTTTTCCATAGATGTGAATGGTTGCCTCCAATTCCCGTGTTTCCTTTGGAGATACTGGGTTAGTGAGGGAAAAATTCTCCCCAACATATTAGTTCATTGGGAGAAACAGCACTCAGTGCATCTATGTATCTATGCATATGTGTGCATGGACCTTTGCACACCTATGCACCTATGCTGCGCTTCAATGTTTAAATGGTCTAGAGACATTGCTTTTTGAACATAGATCTTTTTAACATTTATATTTTATTGGGTTCTACTAATCTAGTTGAAATGTTAATTTATATTGCTAGTATGGTATGCCATACGCTAAATAAAAAATGTGCACACACCTATAGATATGGAGCAAAAGGTCTTTTTCGACCTCAAGGCAAAGATTTGCTACCTAAGCTGAGTGTTATATACGGCTTGGGAGGGGCTTTGGGCCAGCAGAAATGACTATACTAGGCATAAAAGAAAGTTGTTGCAATCTTGAATGAAGTATTTAATGAGGTGTGTGCTTATTTGTTTATTTAATGAATTTATGTAGCCATCCATCCCCAATTATGGCTCTAGACAGCATACACAAGATTAAAAACTCACAGAACAAGAACAAATAATAACAAACAATGACACTATGATAGCATAAAGGCCTCCAAGGGCAGTCAAATTCAAAAACACACAATCCCAATCACATCAGAACCCCCCCCCCCCAAATGATGGGTTCACCCAACATACCGGCCCCTAGTCCATGGGAACATCAATTAGTGTCCCAGTATTAAAAGCCTTGAGAAATCTCTCACTTCTTTACCCAAATAATCTTTTGGGATTTTCAACCTGAGTGTGTCAGCAATAGCAATAGCACTTAGACTTATATATTGCTTCACAGTGCTTTACAGCCCTCTCTAAGCGGTTTACAGAGTCAGCATATTGCCCCCAACAATCTGGGTCTTCATTTTACCCACATCGGAAGGATGGAAGGTTGAGTCAACCTTGAGCCTGGTGAGATTCGATCTGCCAAATTGCAGTCAGCTGGCAGTCAGCAGAAGTAGCTTGCAATACTGCATTATAACCACTGCACCACCAAGACTTTCTCAATGTTGGAAAACAACTGAAATAGGGGAATCCTGCTATTTTCTTAATACCCCACCCAACTTGGGGGAGGCCTTCTGTTGGAACAGTCTGCCTGTTGTGCCATCTTCTACTTCTCCCAAAGTCAGATTTATTACCTCCTTTATTGGAGACAGCAGGGGAGATTGGCTGGAAGATGGAACAGCTGAATAGTGGGCAGGGCTGCTCTGGTTTGGAGACATTCCTATGTTCAAGATCCAACTGTTAGGAATATGAGGCCACTTATATATGCATATATGCATTGCATGCCTACAATGTATGCAATGCATGTATGCCAGCTATGGTAAGAGGCCTGGATTTACAAAAATCATTGAAGCAGGAGCAATGAATGGAAAATTCTAAGGATACAGTGCTGTTAGGAAAATGATGAAAACATAAAATAGATTGTCTGTCTGTCTCTCTCATCACACTTTCTTATGTTATGCCTCCCTCCCAAGCCTTAATGGAGTACTTAGCTCTAGAGAACTGGCACCTTCCCTGACTTTTGGAGGGCAGTTGAGAGTGACCTTAAATATCCCAGCTTTATTTGATGCATGATGATACTGCTATGATGATTGTCTTGAGGGGGATTATCTTAATGGTGTTGAGGGGAATGTTTATGTGGCTAAACTAGCATCAGTCTATTCAAGTTAGGCAGTGGTCTAGAAATGTTGTAAATAAAT
The DNA here is from genome assembly GCA_003457575.1 of Thermophis baileyi. Taxonomy (NCBI): domain Eukaryota; kingdom Metazoa; phylum Chordata; class Lepidosauria; order Squamata; family Dipsadidae; genus Thermophis; species Thermophis baileyi. Next base: position 5,070,263 of record QLTV01002419.1, on the reverse strand, counting down.
GAATAAATCAACAATAACGTGCTTCCAGTCCATGAACAGGATTAAACAGGGAGTTCAAGAATTATATAAACTTTTAGCAAAATGGGATATAAGGCCTCCACCAAACACCAGATTCCTGAGGAATCTGGGAATGAAAGGAAAACCATCAGATGCAAGAAGTATCAACAAATGTAAGTAGAGAACATAATGTCTTGAATTGTAGGTCCTGTTTGAAAGAGAGAAGACTGTTAAGCAATCAATTTTTCTACCAATTCTTTAATAACAAGAAATGTACTGCATCATATTTGGCATTGTTTTCATACCTGGCCTGCGGCAATATCCAACACAGAGCAGACTTGATTACCCTGTTTTGTTTTAGGAACACAATAATTAAATAAAATTCTGTACCTCTTCCACAACCCTGTTTTGAAACCAAGCAAAACATTTTGAATCTTGCATCATTCCCTACTCCCCACCTCTCAGACTTTCTGAGCAACTCTGTTCAAATTCTGCCATCCCTGGGTTTGAGTATTCAGTTACTACAGAGAGTGACTGAATAATTCTTCCATATATTCAGAGATGTAGGCCTTACTGCATTGCCTCTGGGTTGTCCATCTTCCTTGGCTGAGTGGCTTGAATCCGAAATAAGGATGCCGCCACCACCCTTCAGAATTGCGCTACAGTCTTTGGGCTGCTGCTTAAAGGAACTTGCTTTCTTTTGGCAGTGACAGCAGTGGCCAGCAGTGATGCTAAGAGAGTTTGTTAGCAGGGCTGCTCCTGGCAAAAATGAAGCATTCCTTTCCACTATTGTCTGCCTCCAGTTGTGAACTTCCTGGAAAGTTCTGATTAGCTCAGCTTTCAGAGACTGCAGAGCCGTATCGCTTCGTTTGAGGCAAGGATCACATGTGCTAGTTCACTATGTCTACCTCTCTCTGAACAAGGGTTCCAAAAATCTTGCTCAGATAGTTCCCCACTGCCCAACAGCTTATGCACAGAACAGTGGTTTCTCAGGCTTAGACAGAGGGTGAGGAGAAGTTCCCTCTTCACTCTCTTCACTGGAGAGACTTCACAAGCCTGACTGAGGAGAGTAGCCTCAGCACTTCGGAACACAGAAACGTGGGTCAAGGACCCACAGATCTTGAGGAATGGCATCCACTCCTGTTTGCCATATGGCTTGCTGACATTAATATCTCCCAGCAAGGCCACCTCAGAAACTTCTTGCTGCTGCTTGACCAACAACTTTGAGCATCAGATGTGCTGAATTCCACTGAACTGCATACCAGAGTCAATGCTGCTAAAACCTATGAGGTATGGTGGAGAAGGAAATTTAGCTTTTGTTTCCCTATTCTCTATTTTAGAGAAGTTGGGAATGTTTACTTTTATTGGTGCGTTATGGGTAGTATAGACTGAAAACACTTTTCATTTAGCTTCATCCTAAAAATCAGTGGAGAACTATATCACTGATTTTTGGTGCTTTGTAGCCAGTTTTGACATAAACTTGGATAGTTCCATAAAAGGGCTTTGAAGGGTTGACTAATCCAAATATTAAAGATGTGGAAATTTGTGGGGGGAGGGGGGAAGCAGAAGAAGTCCTTAAAGTTGCCCATAGACATTGGTCCAATTGGCCCTTAGTGACACTCAGACGGCACATAGTCTTTTCATGATTATTGAAGGTGAATTTCTAAAAAGAAAGGAAGGAGATCTGCATTGTCTTCTTATTTGGGGTAGATTTTCTGTTTGTGTTTTGATTTGAAGCAGTGGTGGGTTGCTGCCGGTTCGGACCAGTTCTCCCGTACCGGTGGTGGAAATTTGCACCCGCTCACCAAACCGGCAGCGATGGCTGGCTGTCCATGCCCCAAAACCGGTTCTCCGGTCGCTGCGGCTGGCAAAGAACCCTCTGCGCATGTGCAGAGGCTTCTGCGCATGCGCAGAGGGTCATTTCCATGATGTGACATAGGTGCGTGTGCTCGCTTCACTCGCGCACGCAAAACGCACACTTCCATCACGATGCAAACCGGTAGGGAAGGTAAGTGGAACCCACCCCTGATTTGAAGGTAATGAGTAAGTGACCCTTTTTAACTTAGAGGAAATGAACTTCCATGTTGCAGCCCTCTATATCTGTCTTCATCTTATAGAACAGCGGTTCTCAACCTGTGGGTCGCGACCCCTTTGGGGGTCGAACGACCATTTCACAGGGGTCACTGCGCACGTTAGCCCACCATCTTGGTGCCACCGTCACTGCAGGGGTAAAATGCTCCCGGTTCGGCCGTGCCTGCGGGTCGCCGGATAGCCGGTAGCGAGAGAAGCGGGAGACTTCGCCCACCCGCCCGGATGCTGCCATTTGGGTTCTTTTACCCTCTGCGCATGCGCAGAACGCTTTGCGCATGCGCAGAGGGTAAAAGAACCCAAATGGCGGCGTCCGGGCGAAGTCTCCCGCTTCCGACGCTATCAGATGTCCGGCGACCCGCAGGCAAGCCCGAACCAGGAGCATTTCGCCCCTGGTACCACGCCCAGGGGGGTCGCGGCGGCGGGTGGGGTGTCACGGGGGGTCGCGACATTAGAAAGGTTGAGAACCACTGTTATAGAAGTTAGATGAGGAGCTTCCACACACAGATATTTTTCTATTCACCACATAGTGAAGGACAAAATGGTGAAAATGTCAGCCCCATAAGAAAGGCTAGTTCTATACTGGGGATCATTAGGAAAGAGTAAAAAATTAAACGGTATCATAAGAGACATTCATTTTATTGCATTTGGGTGTTATGCACTGATTCGGTCACCATAGCAAAACAACAACAACCCACAACCAAACAACCCCCCAAAAAGAATATATTCTCTTGCTACCAAAAACACAGAAAGTGGAATAAAAATGATCAACAGGGTGACACAAGTGCCTGAAGCAAGCTGTCTAGAACGCTTTTGCTCAGAAAAGGAGTAAGGAAGATGAGAGATTTATAAATGTATGCATGTTACACAGATAAAGAAGCAGACAGAGAGATTCCTCCCCCCATGCCCGTACAGCATTGATAGAGCCCGCAATTATCCAATGGAGCTGAACGTGGAAGACCCATGCAGATTAAAAAGTGTGCTTCTCCACAGCACAGACTGAAGCTATGGGAATGGCTTCCAGCAATTGGTGAGACTTGAAGAGCATTTAACAAATTCACAGTGGTAAAGTCTTCCAATGACAGCTCTTTTATCTTTATCTTAAGGCTATCCTTTATCTTTAAATTGGTCTTTAGGTTGACACTAGTAGTCTTAGGTAAAGACACATCTTATCATGAAGATATGAGTAGGTGTAAATTAATAATTTAGTTAATTAGGACAATTCAATTCTGTATCTCTATTTTAAAGTACAGTTTAACGCAAAGTCCATCTTAAAATGGCTGAGCATTTCTGAACTAAAACATAATTTTCAAATCGACATTTCACAAATAAACCACAGAGTTTAATTTAAACCTAAGCTGTTATTATAGTTTGATCTGTAGTGGCATATCAGAAAGTCCACAAGGCAACTTTGTTTGGGTGAGTGTCTCTTTGAAATCTGAAATGCCAACCGATTTTATGTTGACATTTCTTTCTTGAAATTGTCAGAAGAGTGGTGAGTTTCATTTAGACTTTTTGTGGTGACTCATAGTTCAAAGGTCTCTGTGAATAAATTTTTACTTGGAAATAGCTTGTGTTTCAGTTGACATGAGGAGGCTCTCCTCAAGGCAGATTGAGGCTGGAGCTGAATTATTTCTTGGCTGGGAGATTCTCCAGATCCCGTCAAAGATGCTGGGATGTCAGAGAGACTTTATCAGTATAAGCCTCATCTTCATACAGAGTAGCACGCTTAACCATGCCAATGGTGTTGGAGGTGTTGGAAATTCCCATTTCAGTACCAAAACATGAGAAAGATTGGGAAGGGAGAAGTCCAATGCAAACAATTTATGCAACTATAAGTATTACAGTGCAATACATAGTCCAACGCAACTACTAGCATTATAGGAGATGGACAACTGTCTACTGTAAACCAGGGGTGAAATCCAGCAGGTTCTGACAGGTTCTGGAGAACCGGTAGCGAAAATTTTGAGTAGTTCGGAGAACCAGTAGCGTAAATTTTGAGTAGTTGAGGAGAACTGGCAAATACCACCTCTGGCTGGCCCCAGAGTGGGGTGGGAATGGAGATTTTGCAATATCCTTCCCCCAGGAGTGGGGAGAGAATGGGGATTTTGCAGTATCCTTCCCCCAGGAGTGGAGTGGGAATGTAGATTTTGAAGTATCCTTCCTCTGCCACGCCCACCAAGTCACGCCCACCAAGCCACACCACACCACGCCCACCAAGCCACGCCCACAGAACCGGTAGTAAAAAAAATTGGATTTCACCACTGCTGTAAATACTTACAGTATAGTTGCAGAAATCATGTTCTTAATATGTCTTTCTCATAGGGAGCTGCATTGCTTCATACCCACTGGAACTGTTTTTGATCTTAGCCAGCTTGCAAGCCTGCAAATGAGCACATAAGGCCAGTTCCTTAATCAGGATCAATATGGAATCAATGCATATTAAGTGGCATCTTGTATTTGGGGGACAAATGGCAACCATTTGGGATTTGAAAATCCTGTTCTCACATGCTATTTGTAGGCTGTTCACTTCACCCTCAAGATAAAATTCCAGGCTCAAGATATCTCTTCAGTTCTTTTAATATTTTTTTACGCCGTGAAATAAAACAAACAGCAAACACACAGAAGGGACTGGGTATTTTTGTAAAACATTTTTTTTAACATCACCTTTTATCTTTCTGGGAATTTGGGAGGTATATAGTAAAATAAATGCACAGAAAACAAAAATATATCACCAATCGATATATCAAAATGCATTGGTAAACAATTATTATCAAATCCAGTACTGAAAAGATTGGAAATCCCAAGACATCCCAAAGGTGCTTTTTTTCAAGAAGCAACTTTCAGGTTTTTCTCTGAAGACGTTTCACTTCTCATTCAAGAAGCGAAAGGTGTAAAAAGCACCTTTGGGACAACCACGACCTGGATGACTGAGAATCTCCATAGACAATCCCAAGACATGTTTATTTGTTTTAAGCTCTGATCAGGATATAAACTTCTCCTAGATTGCCACCACTCCATAATTCTCTCTTTTCCCCCACCTCTTCCATCTTTCAATTTCAATGTTATTACTGGGTATTGATGAATTAGAATTTAAGAATCACTATAATAACTCTCATAGCTGCTATAATAACTATAATAACTCTCATTTTAGGCTTGAAAGGACAAGAACAAGCTTTCTTAGCTCTTGTCCATTGTTCATTATCTCAGATAATGGCATCAAGCCTCCCCCACCACCAAATTTAAGTATGTTGAGGTCTTAATGACACAGGATCAATCTCCCCTGTGATAATAACTTGGAATTTGGTCTCAATGAAATCAATGGAACGTGCGGTGGTATAAACATATATGTGTAAGTCAAATGCATGCAGTTACGATTATAAAATTTTAATTATGATTGGATCATGTGCTCCTGATCTAAGCCATCATCCACGTTCTAGACTGAAAAAGGTAGCAGACTGTAATAACCAGAGGTGGGATTCAGCAGGTTCTGACCAGTTCTGGAGAACCGGTAGCGGAAATTTTGAGTAGTTCGGAGAACCGGTAAATACCACCTCTGACTGGCCCCGCCCCCATCTATTCTCTGCCTCCTGAGTCCCAGCTGATCAGAAGGAAATGGGGATTTTGCAGTAACCTTCCCCTGGAGTGGGGAGGGAATGGGGATTTTGCAGTATCCTTCCCCTGGAGTGGGGTGTGAATGGTATCCTTCCCCTGCCACGCCTACCAAGCCACACCCACCGAGCCATGCCACGCCCACCGAGCCACACCTGCAGAACTGGTAGTAAAAAAAAATTGAATCCCACCACTGGTAATAACTGATGCTTCTTTTCTGTGACAGGAAGTCTGAGCTGCTCGATGTGCTCCAGACGGAAAGTAAAACATGTTTTTACAAATCAGCAGAATCAGCAGAATCAGAGACTGAAAAGCATGTGAAGAGCCGAGGTGGCGCAGTGGTTAGAGTGCAGCACTGCAGGCTACTTCAGCTGACTGCTAGCTGCAGTTCGGCGGTTCAAATCTCACCGGCTCAAGGTTGACTCAGCCTTCCATCCTTCTGAGGTGGGTAAAATGAGGACCCAGATTGTTGGGGGCAATATGCTGATTCTGTAAACCGCTTAGAGAGGGCTGTAAAGCACTATGAAGCTGTATATAAGTCTAACTGCTATTGCTATTGCTATTGCTATATAAGTCTAAGTGCTATTGCTAAGTGCTAAATGGGATTGGTTTCTTGTGCCTTGACTCCATTTTTCATTTCTGGTGTAGTGGAAATATTTTTCCCTGTCAGTCTTACATTCCAAAATTCTTAAACTTCACAATGATTTCAATATAATGTTAATTAAATTATTATTTAGAGCAAAATATTGAATTTGTGTTATCAAGACAAGGTCAAGCCCTTTTAACTGTTTTCTTTCATACACCTACTATACCACATCAAACATGAGGAAAAAGATCTCCTCCCTTTCTATAATAGATGATAAGGGGGAGACATAAATAAGAGATAGATGTGGATCATCATCCAATTCCAATAACATGATTCCAAGGAGAAAAGTCTTTAAATTAAGGATGAATGACAGGTTGTTGCTCCAAGAAGTTATATTACAGAAATATAAAGAATTTTTTTTTTAAAAAAGTTATAACTTCAGGTATGTCAGAAAACCACCATATGGAAAACAAGCAAAGCTTGTATGAGAGGAATTCTTATGAGATTTGCAACAATTCAGAAGAAAGAATACGGCAGATGGAAATCACAATTAGAAGAAAAAAAATAAAAGAACTAAAACAAATCCATAAAATTAATCCAAAGCGACAGGTATTGAAAGAACTGAATAAAGTTAAACAATTAGATTTATTATAAATGGAAGAACTCCAAAAGAGTTTAAAATATTTCAAACAAAATCATTCTGAAGATGCAAAGTAACCAGGAGAAAAGTGGTATATCAAATTAGAAAAGATGGACAATAATAGCAATTAAGAAAGGAAAGAAATTATTATATATGAGATTGGAAATCATAGGAGAACTTACGGAAGTTTTCAAAAAAAAATATTCTAAGCGGAGCCTCAGTAAGGTGGTTTTAAACATATAGTTTGGTGACTCAGTGCGCAAAGCATTTAATGAACAATATAGACAAAGCACTAAGCAAATTCAAGAGACCAAACAAAAAAAAACCCAATTAAAAAAAATACAATTGTCAAACACTAGGCTCAGATGGACCAACAGTCCAATACTACAAAAAGTTAGAGGAAGAGCTGTTGGAACCATTGGTAAGGTGTGCGGGTTTTTTATTTTATTTTGGAACAGTCGCTGCACAAAGCAGGCAGTAAGCAAAGACTATCTAAATCATTAAAAAGAATCAGAGTTAAATTTTTCATTATTGCTTACATCCCAGTATTTCCAATATTATTACAGCCAAGATATATATTCACGTTTTTTCCCCATTTTGCATTGAGAAGATGGCTGAGAAAATGGTTCAGGAAGGACTGTGGCTTTGACTTGGCGTGCCAAGCCTGGTCTCTGTCTGACAGATTCTGCTCTTTTTCCTCTCCCTCCTGTGTCTGGAAAAGTCAGCTTGTCCGAGCAGAGCAGGAACAAAGTGAGTTTTGGCTTAGTTATAATTTAATTGCCAGTATTAATGAACTAGACAAAACCTTGATTTCTTGGCCTTCTGCATTTTCTTCCTTCAGCTCACAAATTAGTACTCACATGGCAGAAGAACTGAACTCTGTATTTGTAGTCTCTATTACAGTGTAAGGAAATCATTCCCAACTTAATGCTGGGCGTGTTGGACTGAAGCATATGCATTATTAATTTTGCTCTGTGAGCATCACGTTTTCCGTTTGGAATCAGAAATGCTGTACAGTACACTTCTGAATCATTGTTGTTCCTTGCCTTGTAAACGTACAGCGTTCTCTATACTGAAGCTAACTCTGCTTTGCAAATTTGACTGTAAAAAAAACAACAACAACAACCAGTTCATTTGCAAGACACTTCAAATATCTCATTTTCTCACTGTTGAATGGGAAACAATGAGTGTTCTGGGACACAAATGTTTGTCTTACTTTCTTTACACAAGGAGAATGAAAGAGAAGCAATGAATCTAATACAATGCACTTTTTAATGAAAAGGGTGATGTTAATTTGCTCTTATTTGACATCTCATTCAAATATATTATTGCTGGACTTCCAGGGAATTGAATATGGCTCCATATTATGACTAGGACCAACGATCATGGCAGAAAGAGGAGCTGGTGAATGAATTGGCTATCTGAACTCCTCTCTGGATTAAGGAGAGAACCTGGAATCACCCACAGCACTTCATACAGATGCTCCTAGGGACAAGACTATAGAGCTTTGGGAGCTAGGACAATCAGCTTTGTACAAGCCATGGTTCAGAGCCCTCAAAGAGACCCTGGATCTGTTCATTTCCTTTATTAATCACTTTCACTGGAAATGGCTTGTAAATTGCTTTTTAGATATTAAGTGGTGTAAAAGAGAAGGCTTTGGTTTTATTAGTCATGATGTCTGCAGCTGGTCCAATGAAAAACTGTACAAAAGAGATGGTTTGCATCCATCAAAGAAAGGGACTGAGTTACTTGGCATTAAATTCACAGACTTTCTGGATAAACATTTAAACTGAACAGCAGGGATAGAGAATTAATTGATACAGAACATTTCTGTCCCCAGCAATCTAAAATTAATAGGGTTATCAGTGCATGTAACATAGTTATTTCTGCGGGTAAAATTATCAACCTTGCTGTCAAGCAAAACCAAGCATTTAATAGTGAGTGCCATACCATGTACACTAATCAAACAGTCGGCAAGAAAGTAGGGACAGTCAGGCACAACGCAGGTTATGTAGACAGTAAACAAAGGGTCAATCAAAATGGACTCAAATGTCTATACACCAATGCACAGAGTATGAGGAATAA
>QLTV01002419.1:5042475-5055266 GCA_003457575.1 Thermophis baileyi | reverse complement strand
GACTGGAAATTTTTAAGAAGAGATTGGTTAACCATTTGTCTGAATTGGTGTAGGGTTTCCTGCCTAAGGAGGGTGTTGGACTAGAAGACCTCCAAGGTCCATTCCAACTCTGTTATTCTATTCTATTCTATTCTATTCTATTCTATTCTATTCTATTCTATTCTATTCTATTCTGTTCTGTTCTGTTCTGTTCTGTTCTATTCTATTCTATTCTATTCTATTCTATTCTATTCTATTCTATTCTATTCTATTCTATTCTATTCTATTCTATTCTATTCTATTCTATTCTATTCTATTCTTCTAGTCTAGTCTAGTCTAGTCTAGTCTAGTCTAGTCTAGTCTATAGAACTTTCAGGATGACACATTTTATTACACTGGGTGATTTTCCTTCAACTCTCAGTGAAGGAAGTTTTGTGTAAGTTTAAGAACTTTAAAAAAAATTGTTATTTTTTAGCAGCAAAAGGGTGATGACAATGTTGATTTTGGAAAGTTTCAAAATGGACTAAGGGGCAAGATTGACTGGAAATAAGATTATGAAATAATTATAAGAACACTTCCTGTGGTTTGTTTAAAATCCTATTAAAAATATATGAAGATTTTGAATGTAAGTGTAATAAATCTTTTGCTGGGAAAATGTTGTGGATTAGAGAAAAACAGGGTAAGAGGAGACCTTGAAGGCTGATTACTAAAGGCAAACAGAAAGAATCTAATATTATAATGAAAGGAGAAAACCACTGATACAGAATAGAGGAAAGTATTTTTAACTGTGGAAGAATTCAAGGATAACTGACAACAATGTACTCAGAACTTTCTTTTCAGATTGTCCATTACCCTAAAAGTAGGTTGAAAAGAAGAAGATACAACTGAGAATCAGGCTGTTTGGATATGGATTTAAAACTGACAGGATACAAGAATAATACTTACAAAGTATTGTATACAGTACAGGATTTACAAGTGAAACCAGTTGATATTTTAATAGCTAAAAGGGGCACACAAATAATAAATCATAAGAGTGATTTATTTCAGAAGTCACTGATTTTAAGAGAAGTTAATCTCTGGAAAGTTTTCCATTCTCTTGGATGAAGGAGGGTTGGCAGGAATTGGAAATGTAGCTTATCTTCAATTTCATTACCATAGAATTTGCAGTCCTTTGATGGGACAAAGATGACAATAATGCCTTTGATGGGACAAAGATAACAATAATGCCTGGATGATTGTGTGAATCAGCCTCTCACTTGTTTTTAGCAGCTTTTAAATCCCACTTTTGAAATGAGTTATTGTGATCTACATGCCCTTTGTAATTGAGAAGGAAAAGCCAGGCAATGTGAAGCAATGTAAGTATCATAAAATAATGATTAGAACTACAGGTTCCCTCCTGACAAAGAACGAAAGATAGAAAAGAAAATGCTCTCAGGGTTTTCCTATATTATAGTCATGTCAAACTGCTGGAGGCAGAATTGGAATAATAAAACTGAGAGTATGGTTTGATTCAGCCAAATTCCCAACCCAATTACACTGATTTGGGAGATGTCTGAAATGAATTGAGGCTTTTTCAGAGCAGACCAAAGCAAATCTGAACCTCCTGAAAGTGTGTCAGGGATTTCAGCACAGAGACCCAGATCATGTGCTTTTAAAAATGCTTCACTTTTTCCATATAAAAAGAGCAAGGATAAAGGAGAAGAAGGATTTGGTGACTGTTAGGATTAGATTTTACCAATAGTCAATGCATGAACGAAGGTTTTCTTATTACAAAACTTAGGAAAACTGATTTATAGTAATATTATGCTATAACTTCAGTGTCCTTTGCTAATTTTCTCTCTATTTTTTAATGGTTTCCATAGGATCTGGAAAGTTTTAGTAGTGGATAGTCGCTTGGAAAAAGCTGTATAAATCATTCTGTCTCTGACACATGTTTGTTCCACGTTAATTATTCTTGCTTTCGTTTTTAATGTTTTACCATTTGCATTAACATTAATGAGTTGGGAACATCATTGCATGTCTGTGAAATCATCATAATGAAGGCGCTTTCACCATCCATTGACCGTAACTTTTTAACTGTACAGAAGGTTGTTATTTTGGGCAGACCAATGCCCAACAGTCTCTTACACTATTATTTGCAGATGATAAAATGTGTGTGTGCATGAGTGTGTTGGTAGTGGTAGTGGTGGTGGGAATTTACCATGCATTCTCTCTCAGCTCAATGCACCTCACAGGATTGTTGTGGTGGGAAAAATAGAAGGAGGAAGGTGTGTTGGATATGTTCATCGCCTTGAGTTATTTGTAAAAATAATAAAGGTGGAATACAAACAAACAAATAAAAAGGAAGATGAAAATGAAGATAAATTCTTCAACCATTTGGAAATGGCAAAAAAAATGCAAAAGGAAAAAAAAACCTTTTTTGAGAAATATCAGGGTTGTTCTTGCTGAATTAATTAATTCATTATTTAGTTCAGATTAGTAAATAAATGCAACACAGGCCTAAAAAAACAGGGCTCTGTGGTAGGCTAAGCCCATATCTTCTTCCACATATTACACTAAGCCAATTGATATGAAAATTAGACACATTTTTACATGAAGAGTCTTCATGCTATTCATGGCGAGATACCAGGAAAAAAAAGCTGGTTCTAGAAAATTTTAGTCACACTCTAGTAAAGACATGAAAAGCTTAGACTGAAATAGTACAATGAAAGCCATGCAACTAGAGAAATCCCATTATATGTGATACCTGTGTGTATAAATAACTTCCAGACAGAGTCTATAAAATTTCACTGTTGTACTGTTATAAAATTTATAATGAGATGTCCAGAGTCACACATATGAGATGGGTGGTCATATGAATCAGGGGTGGGTTCTGCTTTTTTTCGCTGCTGGTTCGCTCAGTGACGCACCACGCAGGCGTGTGTGTGCTTCGCGCATGCGCAGTGCGCTTTGCACATGCGCAGTGTGCTTTGCGTATGCACAGTGCTTAAAAAAGCTTCTGCACATGTGCAGAAGGAAAAAACAAGATGGTGGCGCCTATGGCACCGCTGAAAGAACCAGTTCAGGGGTGTGGCAGGCCTGGGTCGTTGCCGGTTCTAGCGACCCAGGCCGCCAAGTTACTACTGGTTCTATAGAACCGGTCCGAACTGGGAGGAACCCACCTCTGATATGAATCCTCTAAATCAGTTGTGAAGCCAATGCTGATTGCTTCTTGCTTTGTGAGATTTAGAGAGCCAAGACAGAGTTTAACTAACACAAGAATTTAGCACTTCTTTGTAATCATCTATACCAAGGTCCTTACCTAGGCAGAGAGTGTTTGAAAACTGATAATCTAAAAGGAGACATGGTTAATGCCATCCGCACCTCCCATGTATGCAATATTTGTACCTGAAGGGGGAACATGAGGCCAAAAATGTTCAATTACTTAGATAGCAATGTTCAATGTCTGTGTGAGAAGGGGAAATTGTCATTTGGCCAGGGACGGTATGCAAAATAAGGAACACTGAATTCATGGGGATACAATTGACTCATAGCGTCAATTTATCTGTGATTCTCTAATAATATGTGGGGATGAACCTAGGAGACAGGAGGAAAAGCCACAGATGGGATAACATCAAGCAAAAGATGTCTTCACCCACCTAAGGAGGGCGAGCGTGGGAAATCTATCAGAAGGGACCCTCCCTAGTTTTTCAGAGAGGAAAAGAGAGAGAGAGAAGGGGACAATACTTTCAGACTCTGTTAATATAACCTTACAATAAAGAAGGAGCTGGCATTCATTGTGGCACTTTTTGTCTAGACTAGGGCTGTCAAACTCCTGGCCTGTGGGCCGGATGCATCACGTGCTGGCCATGCCCACGCCCAGTTTAGCGAAGGGGAAAAAAGTCCCGATACATCACGTGACGCTGCCATGATGACATGAGTTTGATACCTCTTGTCTACACTATCTCAAAGAGCTAACGAATTCATAGGCCATAGTGAATGTTTGATTGTCTGTTGCTTCAAAGTTACACTTTCCAATTTAAAAGGGGGCAAAGAATCCTGGACAACATGGCATTTTAAGCACTTTATGCAATAGCTTGGGTGCCTTACCATCTAAATGGATCATCTAAGATCAGAACAAAAATCAACCAAAAGTATAAACAAATAGCTGCCATATGGGCAGAAATAGATTTTTAGATCATAGGGTCAATAAAAGAAAGCACAGAATGAAGCAAGCGCCCCTGTGATGATCTGGATTGTAGTTGTTGTTTTTTAACTGGCAAAGCGCCCTACTTATTTTTGTTTATCTGCCTCAAAGCAGGGGTGAAATGCTCCTGGTTCGGGCGTGCCTGCGGGTCGCCGGACAGCCGGTAGTGACGGAAGCGGGAGACTTTGCCCACCCGCCCGGATGCCGCCATTTGGGTTCTTTTACCCTCTGCGCATGCGCAAAGTGTTCTACCATTTAAAAAAGCATGTTGGTAGAGGAAAGAGGTGGGTTCCTCCCAGTTTGGACCGGTTCGGCCGAACCGGTAGCGACCCGCTGGTGATGTCACGGAGCCGGTTCGGTCAGTGCTGGTCCGTGGGCGCCACCATCTTTTTTTGGGAATTTTTTTTTTTGAAAAAAATTTTTGGGGGGAATTTTTTAAAAAATTTTCTTCTTCTGTGCATGCGCAGAAGCCGAGTTTCTGGCACTGTGCATGCGTCACCATCTTGTTTTTGGCTTTTTTTGGGGGGGGGATTTTTTTTATTTTTTTGCAATGTGCATGTGCGTGCCCACGAGATGCACCCACGTGGCGCGGGAGCAAGCGAACCGGCAGCGAGGTAAGTTAGAACCCACCCCTGATAGAGGAGATTGTCTGCAGCTGAATTGAGGATATCAGAACCACATGGATTGTTACTAAAGTGTTGGGGGAAGGTAGGGATGGGAGGATATCTATATTTATGGCTTCTTTGTTAAAATGGAAGCAAAAGAAATTCAAATCATTTTATTCCACCTAACAAAGATAATAGGAGAGTCATTTCCAATCATACTGAAAAATAATATGGATAAAAGATTTTTGTAAAAGCGCAGGAAGTCTATCTCTGCAGCTTCTAATTATTTGCCCTACCTCCTGGTGCCCATCTTGCCATTCCTTTTATTACCCAGCTGCAAATTGAATGACAGTAAATTCTACACATTCCCTGCCTGGAATGTACCTCTCAGTTTTTATTGCCAGTGCAACAAAGGGGCTTGTTTATTTGAAGAGCTGCCCTGAGAAGGTAACTTGCTCTAGTTGGATTTTATTTTTATGTGTGAAAGGGGTTAATCCTAGAGGCTTAAATGAATTAAGCATTCTCTTTGGTTGACCAGCAGGTTTTAGCAAGCCAATTTCACCTTGACCAAAGGTGACCTTCACAATTGTCTCAGATGGGTAAATATTTGCATTCACCCTTGCTGAATCACAGCCATTTTTCTTCCTAGCAATAGCTTTCTAATGTTAGTGTTGTAATGTCCAGTTCAGTAGCAAAATTCCCATAAAGCTCTTTTGGGATCCCTATAAACATCAGGTTTTTGAAATGTACATTTGTACATGTTTTCTATACGTCTGTACATCAAAAACTGTTACTAAGATACACCTTGGTGTGTAACAGAGAAACACATCAACTCAGAGGAAACAGACAAATTATTCCGTTTGGCGACTCTACTGTAGGGTTTGCTAGAGATTTATGCATCCTTTCATATTTTGTGTTGTGATTGTCCAGTTCTACTCCAAAACTTTTATGTAAGGAGATTCCAGTTTTAACTGGAATTTTTACATGATATGGGTTTATGTGTTTGTATGTGTTATAACAGAATAACAGAGTTGGAAAGGACCTTGGAGTTCTTCCAGTCCAATCTTCTGCTCAAGCAGGAGATCCTACACTACGAGTGTCAAACTCGATCGTGTCACGTGATGTCATGTGACGTATTGCGACATTTTTTGCCTTTGTGAAGCCGGGGTGGGTGTGGCCTGCACATGATGCATCTGGCCCGTAGGCCGCCAGTTTGACACCCCTGCCCTACACCATTTCAGACAAATGGCTGTCCAATCTCCTCTTAAAAAAAACAGTGATGGAGCATCCATGATTTTTGAAAGCAAGTGGTTCCATTGATTTCACTATCAGGAAATTTCTCCTTAATTCTAGGTTGGTTTTCTCCTTGATTCCTCCTTGGTGGTTTCCATCCATTGCTTCTTATCCTGCCTTCATATAAATATATGTATATACACACACATGCACAAGAAACTCAAAATTTTGTCTGACATCATATTTCATGTTTTACATCACCTTTTTTTCACAGGAAAGGAAAAACTGAGAATTTCAATTTTACCAATCAAGAGCTCATGGATTTTCTAATGACTGAAAACCATGCTCTTTAAAATTAATCAATTTTAATAAATTTTGCTCTGGTCATTTCACATGATTCTGTAACATTCAGATATTTAGATTTGCAATAGAGATTGATGAGGGGGCCACTGAAACTTTTTTAAAAATTGTAATACTTTAAAGAAGCTGATGCAACAATGAGATTTGTAACATAACTTAGCCTTGGTGAGAATTCTTAGGTTTGTGTGTGATCACATTCACTTCAATTACAAACCCAGTTGTTCTAATATCATATAGAACATCTCCATGGATACAGTTGCCTAGAAGAAGTTACATCTCACTTAGCATGAATGACCAAGTTAAGCCTGATGAGTAACAAATGTGCTAACATGCTAACATGTTTGTTTTGGACAAGTGGCAGATATCATCTTAGTTATGCTTGATCAGATGTTACTTTCTGATCCAAAGCTGAGTTTGCCTAAAGGCCAGCTGCTGATCGGTACTCAAAGGAAGTCTCACACTTTCCAAAGGCTGTTCATTGTTACAATGGGGATTTTCCTATGAGGTAAATATCCTTGCTCACTCCCCCATTAAAAATTGATGTCCACATTTTAATGTCCGCATTAAAATAATCCTTTCCTTGTTTCACAAGGTTTTATTTAACTCTTCCTGTAACACAACTGGCAACATAATCTCAGCATTCTAAAAAGATCTTCACACTGATTCAAGGAGCATGTTTCGCACATTACATTGTACATTAGAGCATTGGGGGGATAGGAAGTTTAGAGTTTAATGTTGTAAACCACCCAAGTTATCATGTGTGAATTGGCAACTATATAAATTTGCTTAATAAATAAGTAACCGAGTGACACGTACGGTACTTAAATTTGATGATAGATGATAGATAGATAGATAGATAGATAGATAGATAGATAGATAGATAGATAGATAGATAGAAGAAAGAAAGAAAGAAAGAAAGAAAGAAAGAAAGAAAGAAAGAAAGAAGAAAGAAAGAAAGAAAGAAAGAAAGAAAGAAAGAAAGAAAGAAAGAAAGAAAGAAAGAAAGATAGATCATGGCTATGTTTGCAGTTTTTTTCTTAAACTCTTCTGAGGACTATGTTTTTCCCCCATGTACACTGCATTTCATGCTGCTACTATTTTGCAGAAATTCAATATGACAGAACCGGAGGTATCACAATCTGGAACTCTTAAGTTCAGCAAATGGGTGAGAATAATGGAATGTGCATGTTCTTTATTTAACTATTTCACCATCTTTCCCTCTGCACTGACAGGCACGCTGTTCAGGATACAGTAGAGGCAACTAACATCTGGACTGCATATCTATTAGGACCATATGCTTTCCTTAGCTACCGCATCATGCTGTTGATTGGGGAAATACAAACCGAATGGGAATTTTTAGGTATTTCAAATGGTCAGAAATAAAGTCACAGAATTCCATTCTCCCTCACCCCCAACATCCAAGACTAGATTGTACCGGTTTCAGATTCAAGACTGCTTATTGCTGAAAATAACTTGTTTCTTATTTTAAAATTCAAATCATCATCATCACAGCTCCAAACAGACGCATCCCAATTAGATTCTCTTTTGGGATCGTCGTGCGCTAAATATTTTAATTTTTCTAAATTAAATCCAGGCAGGTTTCTGTGATGGACCAACTTATGAACTGTGCTCTCAGTAATACTGTAATAAATTCTAGTTTTGCCCCAGTAGAATTCTGTTGGTTTACAGTTGTGAGGTCTAAATGTGCCCTCGGATGGATTTGCATGGGAACATGCAGCTTACACAAACACTGAAATGCCAGCAAAGGAGCTTAACTGTTGACTGAATACAGTTTATTTCTATTTATTTATTTGTTTGTCAAACATGTACAAGATAGTAGGTATAGGTATGAAATCATAACAAAGAATACCGATTCTGTATATATTCTGGCTTCGCAAGCATGGAAGAAAGAAAAGAACCTTTTTTTCTTTTTATACAATTTAAAAGAAATAAAGTACTTTGACTTTATAAGCGGTATCTCCAAACTAAAATTGCAGAGATTTCTAATGTAACCTGAGAAGTCATCCTATATCCCCTAACATGTGGAAGCTGCATCCATACACATATACCCCTACAAGCAGGGAGCATTGGATAATAGGTTATTTTTACTTGACCAACTTTTATTCACACAAATGGTCTCTACATGAACCTGGAAGTCTTGTATCTCGTGGTAATCATACTGAAATAACG
The DNA here is from genome assembly GCA_003457575.1 of Thermophis baileyi. Taxonomy (NCBI): domain Eukaryota; kingdom Metazoa; phylum Chordata; class Lepidosauria; order Squamata; family Dipsadidae; genus Thermophis; species Thermophis baileyi. The sequence goes on along the minus strand of QLTV01002419.1, from coordinate 5,046,713 downwards.
AGTGCCCTCTAGGGATGAACAAATGGTGCGCTCGGCAAAACTAATTCTCCTGCAGCAGGGATAGGGTACATAATTCACAGCATCCACTTATGTTTTTCTCACAATATTCTTTGGTTTAGAAATCCTATCCAGAAAATGTGTGCATTTGGAAAAATTGCATTAAAAAAAACGTAGACATCTGGGAAAGCTAAATCCAGAAAAAGATATGGTAAGGATTGCTGACATACAAAAGTATATGTAAGAATATAGAATCGTGCAGATGTCTTAATGAAGGAAATGTATGAATCTTTCCATGTTACTCCTATGCTCACCGGCACTTCTGTTCCTTTAGCAGAATAACACACACATACTCTGCTGCACTCATTCAGAACTTTCCACCACCAGGAACTCTTGACATGAATTTATTGGCTGAGAAACATCGACTTGCCTGCCACAGCCACAGAATCCCTGCACATCACAGATAGCTCACCCTGTGGGATGGCCCACACTCATCTCACCAGGCATGGTGGTTAGGTCTGCTGACCTTTTCAGTTGCTGTCTATAGAAAGCAACCGGAGTATGAAAAAATGTTGCATTATCAAGTCTTCACTGTGTGTTTGTTGAATCTTTAAATGTTGTAATAGCTCATGAATAAAATAATTTCTCTTCCTTATTGATGTTGTTTATTATTTATTTAGCATATGGCATATTATACACGGACTAGCAATACTGTATATATCAACATTTCATCTAGATTAGTAGAACCAATAAAATACAAATGTTAAAAAGATCTATGTTCAAATGCCAATGTTTAGGCCATCTAACCATTGACGAGCAGCATCATTCATATATTGATGTTGTATTGACTTCAGTTAAGATGAGCGAGATATTATGGTGGGGATGGGAAAGTGATGGAAGGGAAGTTAGTCATGAAGAAGAGATAGAAGACAAGTCCAACTAATAGCTGATTTTACAAAAAGTGTCATGCCCCCGTCGGAGTCTGACTCTGTGGCGGAAGATGAGCTGTAACAAGAACTGACAGCGAGTCAGAGGGCAGCTCTGTTGGCCTTGGAGGAAACTGGGGAAGGGCAGAGTTAAGCCAGACTGTGTGCCGACATTTGAACTTGCCAAGAATCCTTGCATTCCTGTGTGGCGTTCTGGACTGATTATCTGGATCTTTTACTCCCTGAACTCCTTGCTTTGTTCTTGTTTTGCTAGATAAATTTGGGATTTATTGCCGTGCAGCCTTGGTGCAGACAGTGCTGGGCTGGACTAATTGCAACCAGAGGCTGTTTGAGGTTTGTTTGGGGGAGATTTGGAGCACTAAAAGGGCCGGTTTGAACTGCCAGCTGTTTGTGTTCTCTCTATGCTGTGCCCTGGGTCATCACAAAAGGCAATTCAGTCCAGGTGGCAAGAAAATGGAAGGAAGCATTTTAAACCATTTTAGGAGACTCCATCTTAATTAACCCACTATAGATAAGGATGAGACATTCCTCTTGCAGTTTCCAGAACTACCATTAAAGGGACCTCATTGAAATCTGTCCAGTTTTTGCTTCTCTGATTTTGACTAGCTGTGTGAGATTTGACTTCAGGGCACTAAGTCTAGAATCCCAAGGGTTCACACAATTCTTAAAAAGTTTTCAGCAAGGCCTCAAGAACTGTGCATTCTCTAAAGTTGCCTTCAAATTGTAATTTCTAATACATTGATATCATCAAAAGTGTAAACTATTGAATATATTCAACTAAGGGCACAAATGGTATTTAATTAATTTCACTTAATCATTGCTAAACAAATAATTCCCTCAACACTGTCAAACTATTTACTAAGTCTGCACTACTATTAATCTTCTCATCGTTCCCATCACCCATCTCCTCCCACAAATGACTGTATGACTGTAACTTTGTTGCTTGTAGCCTTACAATTTATATTGACTGGTTCCTACTATGATTTGATTGCTTATTTGTACCCGGACTATCATTAAGTGTTGTACCTTGTGATTCTTGACGAACTTATCTTTTCTTTTATGTACACTGAGAGCATATGCACCAAGACAAATTCCTTGTGTGTCCAATCACACTTGGCCAATAAAAAATTCTATTCTATTCTATTCTATTTAAAATAAAGGGCAAGCATGGCTTTCAGCACCCAAAACATTGTGCAGACAAAGTGTAATAACAATATTTCAACTTCCCAGGAAAGTTTAAGTTGTGGAAGACAAACTATTGTTAGGAAAACTGATCTTCCCTTATAGATTATATTGATGGAGGAACCTACCAAATATCTACTCTAGTTCTCATAATAGCTTAGCATGGGGCACCTAAGAAACTGCCATTTTAATTTCACACAGTGAGGGAGATTATGGGAATCTAATACCTCTTCCCCATTGAGTGCATAGTTTTCTCAATACAGACATTATTGTTAAGGAATAAAAGTCATACTACGTAACAAATTTATATACTAATGACTACTTTGATATACTAATTACTAGCATATGTAATTACTATTCATATATTAATAGACCTGGGCCCTTCATCACAGGAGGTAAGAAGTGCTTTATTTTATTTTGAAAAGAAAAGCAATATTATTTTTCTCACTACTTAGTTACCTCACTAAATTAACCTCACACTGAAGTGCCAAAAGAATTGGAAGACTTTGCATATAATATCCAGAAATAGAGCAGACCTGATTTAAATAGTTTCCCCTCCAGGACTCCTAAAATTTATTTAATCAGAAGGATTTTCACTTCTCCTCATCAGGAGAGTTGGATATAAACACTACTGCAGTGATGAAAAGTCAGTAATTCACTTCCCCTAGTCAGTTCTCCATTCTGTACATTCACTTATTAAATTAAATTCCAGCTGTTGCCTGCTATTCATTCAGTTGTTCACTCACACATTCTCCCTTTCCCTTTCCTTTCTCCCTTTCATTCCTTTACATATACATTTTACATTGTTTTCAAACAATTAGTTTATTATATTTCACGTTAAAAAGGATATAAAATCTGTATTGGTGAAAATGATAAAATAAACTAAATAGAAAAACATCAAATGGGAAATTAGAATAGGAAGTATAATTTAGAATATTATAAGCTATAGAAGTGGCCAATCCCTTGATTTATATTTAATGACAGTTTCTATGAATATTAAAATTGCAGAAAGAGTATTTTTTCAAGAATACAGAATGAAATGAAAAGACAGAAGCAACGTTAGGTTAATGTTCTTTTCTATAAAGTAATACAGACGATTAACTCTCAAGCACAGTTGTCTTCTTTGGGAGATGGATAAAAGATTATAAAATGACAGATGGCTTGATGTAAAGTTAAAATTATTGTGTGATGATGAAGATCACCATCATAATAATAGAATAGTGATCATTTCTGTCCCAAAAGACTATTAGAAAAAAAAACTTCAATAGTGTGAATAGAAAATGCACATTCCTATAAATATTTGCAAAACCCTTCTTCTTGTAAATGGCCTGTTTCTTATAGGAGGTCAGATTTTTAAAACCAGGATTTAATGCTGCTAGAAGATAGCTTTGGTGAAAGAAACTAGTGAGTATCTTTATTATTTTATTTACTATAAAGGCAATGACTCTGTACTGGAGCTCTGTAAGGGTGAGGAATGGGGGTTGAACATTTTTTTTTTTTGGTCTTCTTTTCAATAGAACAGCAGTGGCCATGTTTCACATTCAGAAAGCATATTGTCACAACTCTCAAAATATTGGTGGCATTGTGGGAGCTTGGCTGTTCTACAAAGGCCTGTAGTAGTAGGTGGGACCAATCATCAAACACCCACTTGGATATTCTTGGATGTACTGCAATGTAAACTGTAAGACAAGCCAGCATCATTCCCCCCCCTTCCAGTCCTCTTCCCAAGCTACAATATTTATTTATTTATTTATTTATTTATTTGTCAAGCATATATATGATTACGAACAAAGTATAAACAGAGTATAAACATGTTTGTGAATATATAAGTACAAGCATGGTTATGAGTACAAGAAATTTAACGAGTATATGGGTACATTAGGACAGGGACAGTAGGCACGCTGGTGCGCTTATGCACACCCCTTACAGACCTCTTAGGAATGGGGTGAGGTCGACGGTGGACAGTCTAAGGTTAAAGTTGTGGGGGTTTGGGGAAGAAACTACAGAGTGGGGTAATGTATTCCAGGCATTGACGACTCTGTTGATGAAGTCGAATTTTTTGCAATAAAGTTTGGCTCGGTTTACCTTAAGTTTGTCTCTATTGTGAGCTCA
>QLTV01002419.1:4993635-5030449 GCA_003457575.1 Thermophis baileyi | reverse complement strand
ATTTTTCCTTCCTGTTCCCCTGAAAGAAAGAAAGAAAGAAAGGGGAGGGAGGGAGGACCACAAACCTGGCTGGCATTAGACACAGCTTCAGAGAATGCTTTGAAACAGCACAGCAAAGGCTAGAAGGGACCTCAGAGGTCATCTAATCCAACCCCCTGCTCCCTGGCAAAATGGACTGCTAAATTGGCCGCACCCACCCAGTCACATGACCACATGGCCACGCCCACCCAGTCACATGTCCATGCCCACCTGAAGCCGAAGCCACCTGACCTCCAAGCCATGCCCACAAAATATGCCACGCCCACAGAACCGGTAGGGAAAAAAATCACATTTCAGCCCTGCTTTACAGCCCTCTCTAAGAGTCAGCATATTGCCCCCAACAATCTGGGTCCTCATCAAGCGAAGCTCTGAGTGCTTCTCTGTTTGGAAGTGGGAAATTCCTACCTAGCATGATATAAAACTGAAGCAACAATTATGATCAATAATTGTTATTGATCCTTTGATCAGTGGCCTGACTTTAAAGCTCAATTGTGACTTTTCTAGGGATAAGAAAGAATTCTTCCTTGGCAAATTTCTCATAAACCAACCTGGCCTACTCCTCTCTATCCATATACTGTTAGATATATGGATCTAACAGTAATTATCAATTACTTATGTCTCAAAAGGCAGTGATGCAGATATTTACCAATGTGCATGGTAAGCTAGTAAATAATATGAGCTCTTAATTACAGAGTTTGACAAAAAAAAATCAATACCATTTGGTTATTGGATACCATCACCTGTTCCTTTTCTGCCTAGTTTTTCATTAGTTCTGTGTCTTCTCTGCCAATTATGAATGCTTTGGCCTCCATTTTTTCTTCCAGTCCTATTGGTTGACTTCTATGGTCTTCCTCCTCCTTTGAAATCTCTTGCCTGTCCCCTCTTTCCCTTCTTTGGCTTCTTGAGTTAAAGCCCTCCCATTACTTTTTCAGAGCAAAATATGCCTTCCTGATTTCCCGAGTTTCTCTTTGTCAAAATTTTATCCAGCCTCTTCTGTTAAATTCCCTTGAAACCTTCCTTCCTTCACAGATGTTGCTCTGCTTCTCAAAATATGAACCATTTCACATTTTCATCAATTTTGATTTGCAATTTCAACAGGGGGGAAACATTCATCTAACAGGCCTGTAGATTATATACACATCAGAAAGTATTTCTGGTTTTCATCCAAGTTCTAAACACCTTATACTACTGGTGTATTTTTGTTTAGCTCCCTCTGAAGAATAGTTAGGATCCATCTATTTGCTTTGAGGCAAAGGAAAATCAAAACATAAAGAAAAATAATAGCATCTTTTTTCTGAGATGAAAAATACATCCAGATTATGTTCCATCATTACTTTTAATAATCTTATATAACCAGTTTATATATTTATGCATATTCCATGATGTCATAACAAGTCAACTAATTGTTACACCAAAAGGTAGATGACACTCAGTTTATAGGCAATTGGATGACAAGGTCCCTGTGCTGTTAGTCTACCTGAATCCTCTAATCTGTGGTTTGAATTGCCCCTAGTAAGAATGCCTACATGTTTAAACACTGGATATTCTAAGGTATTCTCTTTTTTTGTTTGAGAAATGCAATATACTTGTGGTTAAATTTTAAACATGTTTATAGGAAATTGAAGACTGGTTTACATATTATGTCTGCCACATGGCGGCCACTTTTAGTCACTTCACATGGCAGCTGCTGCTAAGCTGTTAATAGGCAGCATCTCCCAAGAAGGTTTGGTGATTTTCTTCATTCTGTCATAAATATTCTGTAGCTTTCATTATAGCAATATAAAGAAAGTTGCTTAGCCTGTGGTGCAGATAAAAGTGGATTGCACCCAGATCTTTCCAGTTCCAGTTAATAATTTAACTACTATATCACATTGGTTGTCTTGTATGCTGCTCTCGGTCCTTCAAGATGTGCTGAGGACTAGTTCAAAAACAGTGACTTCTGAACCAAGTAAACTTTGCCAGAATTTTAACTACAATAATTGGTCTCCAGCTGCTATCAGGAGCTAGTCCTGCATGTTGTCAGAGTGCTTTTATGTGTTCATGAATGAACTCCCGGAGATTGCTAAAGTTATTTTTTATGTCTAATGTTAAGGATTCTGGATTGTGATAGATGTTTGGGTGTATAGAAAGGAGAAGGAGGAGAGAGAATCTACCAATTACTAATCATATTAGACTCATACATATCAAAACGGAAAAGTCAGCAAAATCAGAAGGGTGGAATAGTAAGGTTGGTTTCAAGATGACAAGCATAAGAGCATCAAGAGAACATTGCTGAAGGTAAAAACTGCTCAGACAGCATTGATCATTGTTGGGGTATGTTGCAAATCTAAGAGTTGCGTCACGGAGAAAGAAAATAAACAAAAGAATGCAAAATGGAATCTCGGTACAAACTCTTCCTTGTAGTGAAGATATATAATCTTGCCACATACTGTAGCTCTAGTTTTTAGCAAATGATAGTGAATCAAAGCAAACAATATAGTGTTCAGTGGCTTGTAGATTTACTATAAGCTATCTAATAAAGTCCACAAGAATAAAAAGCACCATAGCTGCATAATCTCTAATTATGAAGAAAAGTGCTAAAGAAGTGAATTGGGAGCAGTCAAATCAAAACCAAGGTTTATTTCTGTACAAAGGATGGTTTTAAGGAATTGAGGGTCAAATAGAACATCAGGTTAGGACGGCACTCTCAGATAAATTCCTTAAAGTGGACTCAATATGAAATACCCAAAGAACCTGAATTAAAAATTAAACATTAGGGGGGAAAGTTTGGATACAAAATTACCACACAATAGAATCCTGTTAGGAAAACAACCCTGTTTGTCTGATTTACACATTGACTAACAGAGATTTACGTTAGCCTGCAGTTAAACCTGGTTCCTGAAGATCCCCTCTGTTCAGTCTGGAATAGCTTAGTTAACACACCCTGCTTGAAAATCCACCTGTGGAGGAAAGATGTGTAATTCCATCAGCTTCCACCCTAATTGAAATCCACATAAGCCCAATATGTTTGTATGCACACTTGTTGTTTGTATGTCCATGTTGCTTGAATGTACACTGATTATATTACCTTGTTTGTATGTACACTGACAGCTTATGCACTGGAAACAAATCCCTTGTGTGTCAAACACACTTGGCCAATGAAGTATTCCATTCAATTCCATTCCTATTGGCTAACTTGGAGTTGTGTTGCCTACAGGTGAACCTAAAAACCTACTCAGCCTGAGGCAAAAAGAAAGCATTCTTTTGAGATAAAAATGTCAGAGGCAGAAAGACATAATTCCTCCACATTTGTGGCCTTCCTAGCATGCCTAGACACCCACAGATGCATCACGCGCTGGCCACACCCACACCCGGTTTAGCGAAGGGGGAAAAAGTAACAATACGTCACGTGACAATGCCGTGCCGATGAGAGTTTGACACCCCTGCCTTACCAGGTTGGGCTATGGGGCATCTTTCTGGAGCCAAGAATATCTGCATATACTGCAGGCCACTTAAATAGGGTATGAATAGGCTGCATCTTTTTGTTTTTTAACCTTGAAAACAAAACTTTGCCAGGGCAAACCTGTTATCAAATAAGTCAGGGCAGTCTTGGGTTGTTTTTTTTAAGGTAGTTTTTTTGGGGTCTTTTACCCAAGCTTTGAGCCAGACTGCAGAAGGGTCAAAGCCAAACCTTGGTGGTTTTATGCAGTTTGTCCTTCAGAGGCTGGGCTGTATGACTTAAAAAGCCTTGTGAGAGAGCTAGGCCATAGATAAAGCAGCTGGAAATTTATAAAAATCTATATTTTGAGAGAGTTGCTTTGAAAAAGAGTTAGAACGGTAGCAGTGGGAGGTAAAGGGTGGGAGACTGAGGCATTTATTACTCCAAGAAAGCAATCCAGACATAAACCAGAATTCAGTTGTAATAAAAAGTATTATTAGCACCTTTCATCTTTCTATCTTCTGTGTAGTGTCAGAAAACACCCAAACAGCACAAGGGAATACTTCCCTTCTTCCCAATTCAGTTTAGATCCACCCTTTGTTTGTTATTTGAAATCATGGTGGGGTTGTGGAGGGAAGGAAGGAAGGAAGATCCACTGCCATATGAGGGGAAAGCCAAGATTCAGTCTGAAAGGCCTAGCCTCAAATGAGTCAGGAGTTAAGGAACAATGGCAGGAGAGGAAAATGCCCACTGCCTTCCACCATAATCAACCAGAACTGATTCTTAGATAGTGTAGCTAGGAAAGCAGCCATACTGCATCTGAAGTGTTCTAGGTTGCAAATGTGTTCTTCCTCTTGTTCCTGGGATGGTTGCAATGAAGAAGAGTGATTCTTGGTGCAGTTGCAAGTTCGTTCCTTTTTCTTCAGAATTTCTAGCATGGACTCACGTAACAGGTGTAACCTCATGATCAGTCCCAGGTGCTGAGAAGCCAGGTTCAAAACTCATAACTTCCTGGGAACTCTGCATGTCAAGCTTCCAGTGGATTATCTGGCACTGATTCCTAATGTGGCATTGGATTGATAAGAACCAGACAGCAAAGCTCTAAAAATGATACTAAAGAATGGAGGCTCAGAGCTTTCACAAAATGTTGATATTTACATTGTGATGTTGTGAAATGAGCTCTAATGCCAATAGGAAGAGGGGGGGGATTTACATTGCCATCTTTCAATGAACGTATCAGAACTGCCACCTCATGCCTGCGCTCTGCAATCGTTTCGGTACCAGTCTGCCATGAACCTTGAAAGAGAGGGGGAGCACTTGGGGGGGGGGAAGTGAAAGTTAAGTAAGTGAAGGTGCCTGCCCAAGATGGTGTTTTAAGATTGTTCTGTGATGAGAAGAATGCAGCTGCAAGCCAGCCTACAATCAGAGTGGCTGTTTCCAAAACGTCTTCAAAACTGATTGGATGATGGGGGACCAGCAATGGGAAGTGCCTAAGCAGGGAAAAGTTTTCACTTGGGGTTTTGGCAGGCGAATTTCAGTTCCAGCTTTGCAGTATTGTATTTCACTTGGCTTCTAGTAAATTATACCGTTCTCAACCCAATGGTGTTAAGGGTCATTCTTACTTAAAGGCTCAAGCTGAGGCAGGTCTGACAGAAAGTTTCATTATCCCCCCCCCACACACACACACTTGATGTCTTTCTATGGATGCCAATGAGCTGTTAAAGGGCACAAACTGAAAGACTCAGGCTCCAAGCTGGGCTTTGAGGACTATGGGTGATCCATGAGAATGCTCTTTGTTTTCTACATTCTGATGACCAAAGTAAAAAAATAAATAAATCATTGTTTTAAGCTGCTCCAAATCAAAACAACAAATCTCATGAGAGATCAGCTATGAAATGTTAGGTTTGTAATTATTTTTATTTAATATGAAGTTCCCTGGATGGTATTTTATTTATATGATACAATTACATTAAGACTTTGTGAGATACTTCTATTGGAAATGTTCTCTTTTAATAAACATTCATATTTTGAAGAAAAAGTTGTAGCCTTGTGAATTTTTTTTATTTCTTCCACTGTTAAATTGACACCAATAGTGGCATACAAATACATATTTAAGTTAATTCTACTATCTGCTTAAATCCCCGAGCTGATGACTAGACTGATATTTGCAAGGCAATGGTCTCCAAAGGTTTGAGGACACAACTCAGAGGGCAGACACAGTAAGATCTGCTATCTCTAACATTTTGGAACAAATATGTTAAGCTGATCTATTCAAAAAAGATTAGAAAGGATTCCGATTTTAACAGAGACAAAGGGTAATGTTGTCTGGCACAGTCTGGTCATTGCAGCAGAGTATCTGAAGGTTACATTTTATGTTTATTAGCATCATCCAGATGGCATTTTATGTCCTTAATAACTTTGTCCCTGACTAAGCCATGAACCTACTGTTTGACAAGCAGTAGAGAAAATATCCACCTGCTGTAAAGGTGGTTCCTAATGGCAGCTTGAAACCACTTCCTTTAAGGTGCTGACCCTTGTCTCACTTCATTATTTCTGCAGCAGAAAAGCCTCAGCAGCCAGGGAGACATTTCCTTTGGCTTGGCTGTCACCTCTCCACCCACCTCCCGCAAAAGGCTTTGATTTAAAGCTTTCTGAAAACCATGTCAAGCAGTCAAAGCCACCTAGTACTATGAAGAAGAGTGAGGAAGGACATGAAAGCAATGCCAGTCATAGAGAAACCAGAAAGATGAGAACACCAAAAAGCTCTAATGATCTTATAATCATAGAAGAGAATTATCAGGGTTCTGTGAAAGACAGCTAATTTCATCAGCTGTACAGGATTCTTTGCACTAGTAACAGTGAACATAGCTGAAATCTTGGGTGCTTGAATCTAGGTCATTTTAACAGTCCTGGTTTAATAAATTATAATAAAAATGCTATTTATTAATCCATGGATGACCACGAGGTGTGCATTTTTCTACTTGTGCCTCACTTCCTCTTCCTCTCTTCATGCACCACAGTTCTCTGTCCTGCTCAAGCTGTGAGACTGTGATTTAATGTCAGTTTAATAATCAAATTCTTAAACTAAAACTTGAACTTGATTTATGATCCTGGTGAATCATTAAACCACTCTTTCTATTTCTGATTAGTAATAGGGAGTTCTGGTTTCAGCAGACAAGCTCTTTGACATGAAAATGGTCACTCAAAAGCCCTTTAAGTAACTTCTGCAAGTATGCTTTGAACAAGAGCATGGTGCATAGCCTTCAGCACATCTGTTGGGAACTGATACTCTGTGACAGCCTGCTGGATGCCCTTAAAAACCTTCTGGGCAGATTCAAGAAGTAAGCAATACAGTAATACAAATTTCCTCTGTATTATTATCAAAGAACTATTTGGACTTATCCAGCTAGTCATAAAGAGCTGAACTCCATTCAAAGCAGCAGTTATCCTTACTTAGATTTAAATCATTGAATGTCTTTGCTCTTCAATTACTTAGCTATAAAATGGTGCCTTGCTTTTAACAAGCATTGGAATCTAGACAGGTATGGTCAGAGTAAATCCACTGAAATAAGTGGGCTTAAATTAGTCTCATTAATGAAGTCCCATTATTTTAATTAAGCATGGCTCTCTGCACCTAGATTGAACCCAGCCAGGATATATGGATAAAGAAATACTCAAATATATTCAGATATAAGAATGAGAAATACCTTCCCTAAAGAGCATTGATAGAACTATTTTGATCTGACTTTTAGGAAGGAAGAGACAAAAAAGAATTAACCCTTTTCCTGAAAATACTATCTTTTTCATCTGCTTCTCTATTTTTATGTCAATATAGAGGGAACTATACTAAATTTCAGAGTGACATAGCAATGGATTAAACTCTGGTTTAATAGAATTTTCTAAATCAGGGATGGGGAGTCCAAGAACTTTGAATGGCCAATGAGGGAAGCTGGGTGTTTAGAACCTATTTAGTTTAGAACTTATTTAGTGTAGGTTCTCAACAATTGCTCTCTAAGTTTCTCTCCCCAAGTCTCACCCTGTACTCTGGGTTGTCTCCAGAACTTCTGTATTTTGGATAACTTTCAGAGCTCTGGGATCTCTTGTGGTCTTAGAAGCACTTGCATGTTTTGCCACCTCCACTGATCCCATGAGAAACTTCTGTAGCTACATAGTGCTCCCTACTTCACAAGTCATACGGAACAAAACAGTGGAAACTGGGGGTTCAGAGTTATTTTTTCCCCCTGCCTAAACTCTTCAGGCAGAAAATGCAGCTTCTGAGACAGAGATGATCAGAAAGTTCTGCTTGTGGTTGCCCATTGTACTCATCACCGCAGCTGGCAGGCAGTCAATCTGAAACGTGAAGGAGCCTTCAAGTGTCCATTTTGTTCAGAAATTTGTTCAGGAATTAAAATGTTTATCTTGGATGCTTTTACCCAGGGTAAACACGGGAGAACAACTCATCCTCCCATCCCTCAGGCAGGTAGGATATCACCATATAGTAAAGGCTCTCTGTAGGAACTCATCCTCAGGATACATTGACATTTATGTAGCTTTCTTGGCAATGACATACTTTGCCCCTGACTTATAGAGAATTTTGTTTTCAAACTTTTCAGTGTACTCCACACCCATGGCTTTCACGGATGTTCTCCTTCCAAGTACTAACCAGGTCCAATCCTGCTCAGCCAACATTGACTAAATGCTACCACCTGCCATAATGGTGTGAATGTATTAAATAAATACATTGGGAAAATGATAATGATTTAGAAAGAGAGATGAAATTGTTCCCAGAACAAAGAAATTATTCATAGCTGCATTTTAACATAAGGGTTGCATTCAGCATTAATTACTCAAAATCAGCTGCTTAAGGCATTTTGCTATTCAACTGAGGAGCAAACAACATAGTACTCCCCCAGGTCTAGGTGCATAATATCCCAAAACTGTCAAATTATTTTGGCATCCATAATAGAAAAACACAGTATTTCTTGGTTAGTAGCCACTGGTTTAAATTTTCACTTGCAAAGCAAAAGAGTGTGGCTCCCTTCTAAACCATTAATATGCATATATACATGTGTGTGTGTAGTATACATTACATATATACTACACACACACACACTCACTCACACACACACACACACATGAAATAATTGATGATATCTCTGTAATTTTATACTTTTATGCTAAAACACAGGATATGTATAGACATGGCTCAGCATGTCCAGTGAATTATGGCTTATCTGGGAATTTAAACACAAAGATTATAAAGAGTGGGCTGAAACGTTGCCAGGAGTACTAAAATTAGTGTTCCCGCTATCAAACTAAATATATGTTTTTTAAAAAGTAATAAGAGGGAGTCGTTATTGAAACTGCAATCATCCTTCGCAATAAACACTGTTTTCCTTAAAAGCTGCTATACAATAAAGCTATATCAGGACTTGGATGCCCTGCCCTTATAATTAAAACAAGTCTACAGAGAGAAAACCTACTAATTTTTCTTTTAAAGTTGAGTTTCATTGTGCTCATGCAGAAATGTGAAGAATTATTCGTCACAGGCTTCTAAGAGCTTAAAGGCATTGTAAAAAACACAGGCACAAACGTTTCTTTCACAAAGAAGCCCGTGGCCACTCTTAGCCCAGTGCTCTCCACTGAGTGACAATGGTCAACCAGAACCTTGATGAAAAGCTGTTCGCAGAGGCATTATTTGTAATATTGAAGAGATCTGATATTTTATGACTATATACTGCAACCAGGCCACCACCCAAGTGGCTTGCAATCTCACATTCAGCCAGGAGAAACAGAGGAGAAACAAAAAGCAAACACCATTATGAGAAGAACTTATGATTGTGGTAGTCCTGCATATTTAGTCTGCAACTCTATTTTTCCTGTAGATGATTCTTAAAATTCAGCTATGGAATTTGAGAGTGTTCCTTGATTCTTTTGCCATAACTGTAAAAATATGAACAACCATTATAGTATGTTCATTTTGATGCCATTAACCATGACTTGCCTACAGCACAATGAGACTCCAGCAACATGTTCTGTATAGGGTTAGTTTCAGGGGTGGGTTTCACTTACCTTTGCTACTGGTTCGGGAACGGGAGTGTGCAGGAGCGCGCGCTCACTTCGTGCGCACGCAATGCTTCTGCGCATGCACAGAAGCTCCGTGATGACGTTCTGCTGGGTGGGCGGAACCTCCCGCCGCTGCTGCTACCGGTTCGCCCGAACAGGGCTGAACCGGTAGGAACCCACCACTGGTTAGTCTTGAAGAGTGGCTGAGGAGCATGATGTAAATTAGGACAGAGTTCCAGCTAACACAGAGAACAAAGATGACAAAAATATTTGTGATTGCCAAGTATTCTGATTAGAACATCCAGTACCTCCCCCTTATGAAGCCTCAGTATATTAATGGTATAAAACTGAAAACCCAAGAAAATTACAGTATATCCCATAGTTTCATATAGAAATAGACTGTGTGGCTTTTTTTATGAGCAGGGGCAAGAGACAGCCACATGAAGGGGTAAGTTCTACTTTGCTAGAGATCCTCAAACATACGATGGGTACATCCATGAGAAGTCATTGTAGATCTGGCACCGAGATGAGGGTTGAAGTAAGTGCCCTTAAAGATATCTTTCAATTCATTCATTCTATGATTCCAGATATTACATCCTGGGGATACAAGAAAATTATTCAGGATTCCCTACAATAAATTTCATGAAACTTCCCAGTACTCTGGTCAGGGAATTACATCCGGATATAAACTGAATTACCATATCAATGGTTCTGTGGGATCATCCCTACCTAAGCAGCAGGGGTGGGTTCCACTTACCTTCCCCACTGGTTCGCATCGCGATGTTTTGCACGCTCGCTCTGCTCGTGCGTGCGCATGCTTTCTCTCACGCAATTTTGCTTCCGCACATGCTCAGTAGCTGCAATCAGCCCTGACACACAGCTGAGGAGCTGATCAGCTGTGCTTCGGGTGAAGGAATAAAGGTCAGTAAAACCCCAGGGGCAGGCGGGAGGGCCCTTTTTCAAGCAGCAGAAGAGGAAAAACCTTCCAAACAGTAAAAAAACTCGCAAAAAAATCACAAAAAAAGATGGCGGCGCCACGCGGGGGGGTGGGGGGGAAAGAAAGAAAGGCAAAAAAAAGCGGGGGGGGGGGGGGGAGGGCCCTTTTTCAAGCAGCAGAAGAGGAAAAAACCTTCAAAAATTCACAGAAAATTCCCCCAAAAAGATGGCGGCGCCCATGGACCGGCACCGACCGAACCGGATCCGTGACGTCACCAGCGGGTCACTAACGGTTCGAGCGATCCAGTCCGAACCAGGAGGAACCCACCCCTGCTAAGCAGCCTGTGGCTTCAGAAGGATGTCTGTCTTATTACCTCTCTTCTGAAAGAGCATAATTAAAGTTATTTAAGTGCCTAAACTCAAATTCAAAGTGATTCAGAAACCAGAGATCTCCTGAATTTTGGACCTGGTTTGGCCACCACCCTGTAAAACAGCTTGTCCAGGAAAAAGATCTTTGCCACCTGATTATAGCTCCATCCAAGGGGGTATATATGGTCACACAATCTGCCCAAACAGCTTGTTCATACTTCCAAGTCCTACAGACTAAAAGCAATCAAACAGAATAAACTTTCTGGGTATCTCCAGGCATCTAAGAAATGTAAGTAACAGTGGAAAGAAGTGTTCTTTTTTTTCTTAAAGTAGCTCATAAAAATATTATGAAGCTACTGAGATAATACAAAGAGGGTAGATAAAATTAGTTTTTTTTCCTTTTGGTTTGATTAAGTTATTTGTTTCCTTGTATTTCAATAAACAACAAAAGTTGTGTAATTATGTATAAGTCCCCATATCTCCCTTTTTGATTCATATGTGCACTCAGGATTAGCAATAGCAGTTGAAATAGTAATAATAATGCCTATCCCAAGTCCTTGGGAAGGACTTGATAAGTCCATAAAAATGCCAAATCCAGTCTGGAGGAAGATGATAATTGCAAATACTTTGGCATTCTTCAAGCTGACATCAAGCACACTGAAGTCAAGAAGGTTGGAAGTGAATACATCATGAGACTGAAGAAGTTCTTGAAATCCAAACTCAATGGAGGAAATACTATCAAGATAATTAACACCTGGACAGTTACAGTCATTAGCTACACAGCTGGAATAGTGGACTAGACTCAAGCAGAACTAAAAGCCCTGGATAAAAAGATTAAAAAAAAATAATGACAATGAATCATGCCCTTCATCCATGCAGTAGTGTTGACAGACTGCATTTACTAAAGGAAACAAGTGGGCGTGGAATGTTGCAAGTACACCTGATAGTTGAAGAAGAAAAAAGGACACTGGAAGAATATCCGAAGGACGGTGAAGAAGATGCACTGAAGTAAGTATACTTGAAGGCTTACTGAACATCAGAGAGACTAAACTGGCCTACTAGAAAAACTAAATAAAGAATAGAAAAGAGTCATGGTAAGGCAAAGTATCATATGGCCAGTACATTTAAAAAAATAACAGGCAAAACAAATAACAACAAAACCTAGCAATGGCTAAAGCAGGAAACTTGAAGAATGAGACAGAGCGGCTAATTCTGGCTGCACAAGACTAAGTCTTAAGAACAAATACATACAAAGCCAGAATTGAGAAGGTAGCAACAGACAGCAAATACTGTCTCTACAAAAAAGCTGAAGAAACAGTGGGCCATTTGCTGCAAGAAGATTGCACACTGACTACAAATAAAGACATGACGAAGTAGAAACAATGGTGCCTTGGAAAATCTGCAAGAAATACCATTTGCCTACAAGGAAGGGTTGGCGGGACCATAAAGTAGAGTTGCAATAAAGCAGTGTAAAATCATGAACAGTAATAGAATTGAAGAATCAAATGGTCAAACCATCAGAAGCCATTAGGATGAACCCTTCAAATATTTACAGTTAGATAACGTCAAGCATGGATAAGTTGAAGACAAAATGAAATGGTGGAAAAAAGCCATCAACACATGGGTCATCCCTGTGATACGTTATATTGCTGGAATTATTAACTGGTCATAAGCTGAACTGGACAGTTTGGACTGGAAAACAAGAAAACTGATGACTATTCGCTATGTACTACATCCCCAAAGTGATATTGATTATACAAACTGATTATAAACAATGACATAGCACAGTTGTCAAAATGATTCACTGGAATGTCTTTAAAAATTAACATGTAAATTAATGAAAAATTGGTAGGAATACAGAGTCGAAAATAAGCAGGGTGACATATTGTGGGATTTCTGAATATAGACTGATGAAGTCTTGACTCATAAAATACCAGATATAACTGGTTGAAAAGAAGAAAGTGTGTATAATTGATGCGTAATACCAGGAAACAAAAGAATAAAGGACAAAAAATTGGAGAAGATCACAAAGTATCAAGATCTGAAAATCGAAACGGAAACATTATGGCATAAACTGGTTGTGGTGGTCCCTGTGGTTATTGGCACACAGGGTGCCATACAGTGGTGAAATCCAATTTTTTTTACTACCGGTTCTGTGGGCGTGGCTTGGTGGGCGTGGTGTGGCTTGGTGGGCGTGACAGGGGAAGGATACTGCAAAATCCCCATTCCCTTCCCACTCCTGGGGCCAGCCAGAGTGGTATTTGCTGGTTCTCCAAACTACTCAAAATTTCCGCTACCGGTTCTCCAGAACCTGTCAGAACCTGCTGAATTTCACCCCTGGTGCCATACCCAAAAATCTTGGAGAGCACTTATCTATGCATTGACAAAATTTCAGTCAATTGCAAAAGATCACACTGCTTGGATCCACAAGTATGGATATCCACAAGTATCCACAAGGAGGATGTATTGCAACCTCCTAGGTTCTTAGGAAGAACTTGATACATATGGAGCTAACGAATTGTTATGAACAAATAATTTATTAAATTTACATGTCACCTGACTCTCAACAAATAATTCCAAAAGGAAAAAAGGCAAAGGAGAAACTTTTTTTAAACTGCCATCAAATAAACAAGTAATTTTAGAGGCTAAAATAAACTTTGTGTTCACCTTAAAACAAGGACCCCCAACTATGGTCTTCCCCAATTAAAATGAGTTCCAAATAGCTCCCTGGACTGGACAAAAGCCCATGAAGAAGAATGTCTCTCATTGTCTCAGCCTCCAGCATTGTAAAGACCATAGAGAAGAGCCTCTTCACCATCTCTGAGGATTCATCAACCTGGAGTAGGAGACAATTTTTATCAAATCCTGGCCCAAATCCTTTAACAAATACCCAGCATTCTGAATTGTGCCCAGAAACAAATTGGTAAGCAGTGCAGACCTTGATAGGGAAAAGTAACATTCCTGTGACTGCCTACCAGCTTTTGGTTGCCACTTTCTGCACCCATAACCATTTCCACAGATGCTATAGACATAGCCCCAAGCAGAGCTTATTGCTATAATTCACTCCTGATGTAACTGTGGCACCTGTTGTCATGGCCAAGGGTGCTCTTTCCAGGTATGGACACAGTTAATGATTAGGTTAAGATAACCCTGGCAACAGCAATCCTCTGAGCATGCGGTTGAAGAGCCATCTCTAAAACACACATCTGCTGCTTCAAAGGAAGAATGACTGATTCTTTGCCTATTTGTCTTCTGATTGAGGCACCTCCATCTTGTCTAAATTGTCTAAGTCTCCATTTATTACCCTCTATCCATTCCAGTACTGTCTCCAGTCACTAATTTAAAACATCAACAACTTTCCTGGTAATAGATGAAAAGAAGAAATAGAGCTGTGTGTCATCCGCAGATTGGTCTAAATGCATCCCAAATCCTCAGATGATTTCTCCCAGCCATTTCACAAAGAGGGTGGGGATGGCTTGCTCTCCCTTTTAAGTCAATGAATTCTAGGAAATAAGAGTGTAACTGAATGAAATTGCATAGACCTCCTTCTCTTTTGAAATGCCTTGGGTTTTTTTTCCCTCCCCAGAATATTATTGTGGCATAAACGTTTGTTAGTTCTTCAAAGCTTGCATAACAGTGTGCCAAAATGTGCTACTTTTGCTTCAGTGCTCTTCAAAGCTCAAATATATTGTCACATGCCACATATGAGGGTACAAACTGTATGTTAATTCTTTTGTACAATCTGAAGTTCTTACCAATTTACATTTCTGTCGCTCCATAAATCAAAACTTCACTTTACACATTTAAACAATTTCTGGGGAGATTTTGGATCAGAGCTGTTAACCTTTGCCAAGATTTCACTAAGTGCAAATTGAGACATATGAGATATACAGCAGTTCATTTTTGTTGTATAAGATTATAGCTCCACAATGCTGCACTGGGCCTGGCTCCAGCAAACGCTCTCAGCATTCACACTAGTCCCACTTCATCAAGGAAATGGTCCTCCCAGAAAGTGGCCAATGTCCCAGTGAAGATGACTGTTTGGAACAGATTCCTCATCTCTAGAGATTGGGCAACAAATGTGCACCAGGTCATTCAGTCTCCTTACTGCACTCTGATAATCACCATTGGCTCCAATCTTTCGCAACTGAGGATGAAAACTTCTGGAAGGTAATTGTAGAATCAGAACAGCAGATTCACCAACTGTTGCTTAGCATTCATGCTGCTTGTGAACTGTGCATGCTAATTATGCTAATAGCATGAAGCATATATATGCTAATTAGTCACATTGTTCTCTGTCGCAGGGTTATTTTCAATAGGGGGCTTGCTGTTGCCCACACCCATAGAAGACCAGCAATGCCCTGTCTCATTTACTTCCTTTATGCACCATAATTCTCTGTCTTGTTAAAATTCCCTTGCAAAGCTTGTTCCGGGTATTAAGTTCTTGCATTCTTTGGCGTTTAAAATCTGTACAAAAGAATCTTGCCAGTTTCTTGGTCACCTGTGACAAGTAAGTATTGCCACCAGCCAATCAGCAGAGAAGATACTTTGGGTCTCCTGATCTGCCCTCCTGATCAGTGTTGCCCAGCATAGCTCTGCTGGAAAGCTGATGCTGTGATTAAAGCTCCTATCTCCTCTAGCCTTAACCCTGGAAGGAAAAACTCCAGGAACCTAACAGATATCAAGGTTTAACACAGTATTTCCCTATCCAAGGAAAACTTCTGAAGTGCTACACTTGTTATTGGCCAGTCTCTCTCTTTCTTTCATTCAAAGTATGCAACAGAAAGAGAAGTCAGGCACAGAAGCGGAGGTGGACAGCAATGACAGTGAGTGGCAGCAGAAGCAGGGAGAGGAAGCAGAAGCATAGTAAGTGGTAGATGGAAAGGGGAAAGACACTTCCATCCTGATTTGCCTCTTGATTTAAAATCGGTGTTGCTAGCTTCCTTGAGTTCTTTTGTGTCTCATCATTCTGCACCATATTTCTTTTATAAAGCTTGAGGGTTGGTGGTTGGCTTTTTTATTTTTTAATTTTTTTTAAGTCAGGGAAGAATCAAGGAATATTGGCAGAGGCCATGTTTAGCTCTTCTAGAATCTCTAGAATCCCAAGGCATTCTATACCAACTTCTTGAATCTGAGATTTAATTTAATTTAATTAATTGTATTTCTATGCCGCCCAACTCCCAAAGGACTCTGGGCGGCTTACAACAGGGTATAGAAAATACATTTAAAAACATCATAAAATATAAGGAACCAGTTAACAGTCACATACATACATATCATTCCAGGCCGGACCTCGCAAATTGCGAGATCAACGGCCCCAAGCTTGCCGGAAAAGCCAGGTCTTCAATGCTTTCCGGAAGGCCAATAGGGTGGGGGCAGTCCGGATCTCAGGGGGTAGCTGGTTCCAGAGAGTCGGGGCAGCCACAGAGAAGGCCCTTCCCCGCGGGCCCACCAGCCGATACTGCTTAGCTGACGGGACCTGGAGGAGGCCAACTCTGTGGGATCTTACCTGTCACTGGGAACTATGAGGTAGAAGGCGGTCTCAAAGAGATGTAACGTATCATGGAAAAATCTTTGAACAATTGTTATGTAGTTGTTGATTGCATAACAATGCACTAGATAGCTCTGATTTCCCTCCATTAGGATTTGGTCTTAAGTTCTGTTAATGAAAGAAGCAAATGCTGTGGTCTTTGTGTCATATAAATAGGGTGCCTCTTACTAAAACAACAACAACAAAAAAGATCACATCACCACACCCCAGCATTTTCTAATAGCAGAATCGAGGCTTCCCAGAAACAAATACTCATAGGGTAATGATAACTGTTGCCACTTTTAAATACTTGAGGGGAGGGGGGAACTGTGTGCATGTGTGTCTCCCTCTATTCACCATGACAAATTCTAGTTCTTGTGTGGTTTGAGTAAAAGAGAAGAAAGTCTTCATTTAGTCACCAAGAAAGGTCAATAAAGGCATTCTGTCCCAATTTCCCAGGCTAAAATATGTGGCAGTTAGGAAGCCAAAAAAGAAAAGATGGCTTCCAAAACTGACACATTCATAACCAAGCATTATTCCAGGCTGTAAGATTAGAATTTAAGTCATGGGGGAATGACATGTTTGTGTGACCATCATAAGTTAAATATACAGTACATGCAACTGCAATTAGATTTAATGGGAGAAAACTCTTATTCCATATATCAAACAAGACAGAAAACTCCCTTATCTTTGTCCAAGTCACTGATCTCCCACCTTAAATGCAACAGACTGGCTATTATTAAAAACAATAAAATGCCTCTTTTATTGGAAGGGGAGAATGAGGAGATGGTAGTGGAGATATTAGACTTTACTGGTCACAAGATTTGTGGTGAGATATTACTATAAAAATTCATCACAATACATTCTCTCATTTTCTGCCTCACCCATTGAAACCAGTGGACTATTATTATAGAACAGTGATGGTGAACCTTTTTTTGCTCGGGTGCCAAAAGGACGCGTGCGCGTGTGTGCCCACACCCATAATGCAATGCCATCCCCCCACGCATACGTGCACAACCCCCCCGCGCTGCCCCCCATGCATTTGCGCAGGCCTCACTGAAGTCTCCAGACTTCCAGTAGGCCCATTGGGTCCGTTTTTCACCATCCGCAGGCTCCGGAGGCTTTCCTGAAGCCTGGGGAGGGCGAAAATGGCCTCCCCCGCCCTCCAGAAGGCTGAAAATTAGCTGGCCAGCACGCACATGTGCGCTGGAGCTGACATAGGGCAACGCCTCATGTGCCCTCAGATATGGCTCCGCGTGCCACCTGTGGCACGCATGCCATAGGTTCGCCATCACGGTTATAGAAGGTTCTGGCAAGTAAAAATTGCTTTGCATTTCCCTGACCTATCAAGATCTCTGGTCTACTCAATAAGTGAGCTTGAAATAGGTGTATATGATGTGGTTGTGATCTGTCATGACTAATGCCAATCTGGTGTGTGAAATTTATTCAGCAATGATAAAATTGCATTCTTCACCAAGTCATTCAAAGTAAGCAGAGAATGGGAAGAGTTACCCTATGTAATATGCTAATCAAGAAGTTGGTTGGTAGGAAAGTCATGTGCATTATTGAAACAGAATTTTACAGACCAAGTCTTGCAAAGAACGAATTTTGTAAAAATAGATAGAAACCCTGAATATACAACATCATTTTAACTTTTGCCCCCCCCCCTTTTTTGTTTTACTGTGCCTGAATATACAACATCATTTTAACTTTTGCCCCCCCCCCTTTTTTTTTTTTACTGAGGGTCTGCTATTCAGAGTAACAGAACAGAGTAACCTATTCCAAATGATCAACAAGAGATAACGGACTTGCCTAAAATGATCATGTTAGTTCCATGTTGACATAAAAATAATCCAGATTCAGCTGTTACTCAAACAGCTGAATCTGGATTATTTTTATCCAATTCCTTCTATATCACAGTGGCCTACAAGTACTGGAAATGATGGTTAAGTAAAAATGGGGAGATCCAGAATCGAGTCCAGCTATGCTGTGGCAATTCACTTCCACTTAGCCATTCTATCTCAGCCAAGGGCTGCTGCAAAGGGGATACAGTGAAGGAAGGTTTCCAGGTACAGTAAATGACCCCGAGCTTCAAGATAAAAAGTGAAACATATAAATCCAACAAATAAATAATTCAGAAGTTTTCTAGAAATATTTCTTTCCTTACATCTTTATCGGCAGTGATAGCTAAGTCATTAGAATCCAAAGATTCAGGTTACACTCAGTGACAAAATATTGTAATTTGGCAGCTCAAAACTCAGTTTTAACAGTAGGGTTTTTTTTTTTAAGTGCCTGAGTGATAGTAAACTAATATATTTGACTCATATTACCCACTGTAAACTTTTTTAACCTGTGGCTCACTTTCAAAAATAATAAACGTAACTGTTCCATAAAAATATCTGAACACAGAAGAGCCAGAAAAGTGAAGGACATGAACAGATGGCGTATCAATCTTCCACATTTATACAATTTGTTTTTTTAATGCAAATAGTGTGGGTTGCCTGCTCTTGCCTTGGATATTGTTCCAAAGATGAGCACATTTTCTTATCTTTTTGGATCAATGTGACATTTGCAGTTATCATAAAGTGGGAACCCATTTAATGATGTTAATGCTGCCTTAATGTAAAAATAAAATCACCTCCTTTTCATAAAGCAAATAGATTAAAAATCCCCAAGAGACCCTTGAAATCTGTGACATTTGCAGCTCCTGGTGCCTTGATTATATACAGGTAAAAGGTATCTTAAAAGCATTGTTTACGCTCATTAATCAGGCCATTAAGTAGGCACAGTAAGAATCTCCCCAGTCAGAAAAAGCACCTATAAAATTGTATTATTACGAAAGGACTGTGTGGAGGGGAGCCCACTGAGATAGGTCATAGCAATGTTTATGAAACTGAAGCAACCAAATCCACTCTCTAGATTTAGCTCTTAGACGCATGACACAAAGAATCTACAACAGGCTCTTACCATACACAGAGCTGCTGACGGTATTTATTCCAGCCTCTGCCTCTGCATTTTGCTTCCATTCTTGCTTGTCCCAATTGCTTTTTCATGGCCCCTTCTAGCAATGGATTGACTAATAAAAAGAAGATTGCTCATTGTCAACAAAGGCAATTACTGTTACCCTATCTCTATTAACTAAAGGACCAGAAAACCTTGCAAATTATAAGAATATACTAGTGGACTATATAACACACAAAGAACATACTAAGCATATGCAGATAGTCCTTGACTTATGACAACAATTGAGCTCCAAATTTCTGTTGCTAAGTGACATTTGTTAAGTGAGTTTTGCCCCATTTTACAACTTATCTTGCCACAGTTGTTAAGTGAATGGGAGGAAGATCGATAGCTGGGGTTTTGTAGTCAAAACAAAAAATTTTCCTGTGGGAACCAAGGACATTCCAACAGGTGGCTGGGGAGAGGAGGAGTGGAGTAACCAAGCAACCGGCCAGCACCTCTATTGGACAATGTGACTGATGACTTGGGGGAAGGGGGAACTTTCACTTTTTAATTAGGTGAAAACCACGGGAACTGTCAGAGTCGGTTTTCACCAGTTGTGCCAATATGATGTATCCAATAAATTGTTCTTTGAGGAATCTATCTGCCTCGGAGTTCTGTTTTCTATGGGTGCATTACTTGGACTGCTGACACTTTGCTTGTCAGAAAATCGCAAAAGGTAAGCACATACCGCAGGGACACTGCAACACTGCAACCGTCATAAATATGAGTCAGCTGTCAAGCATCTGAATTTTGATCACGTGACCATGGGGATGCTGCAACGGTTGTAAGTGTGAAAAACGATCATAAGTCACTTTTTTTAATGATATTGTAAGTTTGAACGGTCACTAAATGAACTGTTGTAAGTCAAGGACTACCTGTACTAGCATGTTACATAACTTGCAGAATCATATCAAACCTCATAAAGAAATACACAATGTATTCTTCCTATAGAAAGATAGGGTTGGTTGTAGTTGGGTAAAAGTCTAATAAACAAAACAAAACCCACAAGCAAATAAACAAGTAAATAAATAAACAATTTCAGATGTCTGTGGAGATTCTCAGTCATCCAGGCTGTGATAGTCCCAAAGGTGCTTTTTCAAGAACCAACTGGACTTTCTTGATTTTCTTTGAAGATGTTTCACTTCTCATCGAAGAAGCTTCTTCATCTCTGACTGGATGGTGGGGAATGGAATTCTTCCTTTCTCCTTCTTCTAGTTCACGGGTGTCAAACTCGTGGCATCACGTTGCTGTCACGTGACGTTTCGTGAAGTTTTTTCCCTTCGTGGAGCTGGGGTGTACATGGACTGCATGTGACGCATCCGGTCTGCGGGCTGCCAGTTTGACACTCCTGCTCTAGCTCCTTCCATCTTCCTCCATGTCTTTCTTTATAATTTGATTCCCACTCATTTTCTTTTGGTGACCAATAACCCTCAATGTACATCTTGTATACTGGTTATTCTCTTTTTCCTTCAAGCAACATACTTTCAGCACTCATCAATTCTTGACTCTTATCTTTTTTTTTAATCATACACACTTCTTAGGTATCTCAGTCCCACTACATTCAACTTATTTTTAAGTTTTTAGTGACATACTGACTTCCATATAACAAAATAGTCATGCTCTTAGTCATAACCATTTTCATTTTTTCCAAACAAGATTAATTCCTCATAGCACACCATAAGTCTTAACATTTCTCCATCTAATTCCTGTCTTTAGTAAACATCCTAATGAGGTATGCAAATGCATAAGCTTGCTCTAGTTTTTTTATGTATAATTTGCAACTGTTCATATTCCTGTCAGATACAACTAATCCAGTCTTTGAGACATTGTTTTTCAGATCCATCTTTTCT
This sequence comes from Thermophis baileyi, assembly GCA_003457575.1. Classification (NCBI taxonomy): domain Eukaryota; kingdom Metazoa; phylum Chordata; class Lepidosauria; order Squamata; family Dipsadidae; genus Thermophis; species Thermophis baileyi. The sequence continues at coordinate 5,009,238 of QLTV01002419.1, read as the reverse complement.
GTTGCAATACAAAATCTAACACTGGCTGTAAATTATCCATGTTCTCAGCCAACACGTCATTATCTGGGCACAAAAGTATGTGTATATTCATGTCCCCAGCTAAGATACTTCCATTGTCACCTCAAGCATTACTTATATTGTTAACCATAACCCCTTAAGACATTAGAGACTAACACAACTTATATTACTCCATGCTCTATACTGAACCATTCATCTATATTTTAACATTTCTCCAGTTATACCATCTAAACATGCAGCATTATTGTTTTTCAATATTCTTACATCATTTCTCTAAAATTGACATGTATAGCATTTATTTCAATTTGATTCTTCAATATGTATTTTATTTCTGTAAAAAAAGTCTGTATTATTGCTTCCAGAATTCCCTTGTTTCAGTTTTGTTCCAAATAATTTTATTACTATTATTTTAATTCTATTAACTCTGCTTGGGCTTCTTTGTTTAGCCTTTACCCACTTTCAAAACAAGTCATTTCCATTAAAATTGCTCTGCATTTTTCTGCCTCTTTAATCCTAACTATTCCTTGCACTCATTGATTGCATTTTATGCAATTACCTTTTTCTCCAGATACACATTATACAGTATTTTCTTTCATCCTTATTTTTTTGCAGCAAGCATTATTTCCCATATTTCCATCTAGTGTGTAACTTAGCCCATTTCTATAAAATACGTAATAATTCCTTTCACTCAAGCAGCTTCCACATCCTCTTTCCTTACATCCATGTTTCATTCATTCTGTTGAAAAATTGATCTAACTTCTAATACTTTTTTATATTGGACTTTTTCCCTTCCTGCACTTCTTCCTCTTTTACTCCTATTTCTTTCACTTCTTTCATTTTTTACCTCATTTCCCCCCACAAAATCCACTCTTGATATTTCTAAAAACGTGTCTGTACCACATCCCTTTTAGGAACGCTCAACATTCTTGTGTTTTTCACCAATTTTCTCCATCTTTTATTGAAAATATTCTTAGATTTATATTCACTTTCTTGTCTTGGGTACATATGAATAGACATATTTACACTACATGACTGGAAACAAACAAAGCTTTTTCTAAAATATTCACTAAAGTGTCACACGTTCATTCATTCTTGGCTCTCTGAATGACTCAATAACTTTTTTTTAATTCCATGATCTCACTCCCCACCCATCTACTCTTTTCACCTAGCGTATGAAAGTTTTTCCTGGATTGCATTTATCCATAAAAGTGCACATTTTTTACAAAACTAATCCCTCTTTATTACAATTGCAGAATGCATTAAATTATTTTGTAATATTTTTTTTTCCATTATTGAACTTAATGCTTAATATGGAGGTTTTCACTGCACAGTCATTTATTATTGTATCCTGGAGGGATAGTCAATGTTTTGGCACATGTTCAAGATTATATTTTCTAGTTAGAAGATATTAACCAGCAGAAAACGAGGAATACAAGTGTTTTAGTTCTTCCTAGTCTCTCTCAGTTTTTCATTTATTTATTTTTCCAACTTGCTTTAGCATCTGTTCTACTTTTCTTAGATTCCAATTTCTGTTAATGTCAAATACTATTCTCATAAAAGTTTGGTGTTAAGTTTTCATTTCTTTGATTGATTTGTCTCTCTTCTGTTCTAGACCCTTAGTATGCATTGATAAATCTCTACAATAAAGCAGTTTAGATGTCATCGTAGTTTTCCTGCATCATGATCTCTCTTTTATTTGTATACATGTACAGTACAACAAATTTGTAGTAGTACAGAAATTGTTTTATTATCTTTCAATCATGTGATTATTTATCACATTTAGTTATAATGCAGCTGGGGTCTTTTTGTGCAGTATATTATTGAATCTATTATATTATACATTGGTAAAACAACCTTACACATGTTTTGTCTGGAACATTTGGGGTTACCTTTTCTCATGGACCAGCTTATCTATTTCTGCTTTTGAAAAATAATAATAAAACCTCCCCCTCAATTCCACCATAATGAAAGAAGGTAACATTTTTGCAGTATTTCATAAATGTACCTGTGTGCATTACTACCACAGTTTAGTGACATTCGGGGGAAACATACAAGAATGTACAATACTCAGAAATCAAATAGCTACAGCATCAAGAAACATTTTACTGTGTAGTTTCAGTTATAACAACAATACCAGTTAATTTAGAACTACAAACCACAGAGGGAAATATGAATAATAGCAATAGCAATAGCACTTAGACTTATATACCACTTCACAGTGCTTTCCAGCACTCTCTAAGCGGTTTTACAGAGTCAGCATATTGCCCCCAACGATCTGGGTCCTCATTTTACTGACCTCGGAAGGATGGGAGGCTGTGTTCAACCTTCGGCCTGGTGAGATTTGAACTGCTGAACTGCTGGCAGCCAGCACTCAGCAGAATTAACCTGCAGTACTGCATTCTAACCACTGCGGCACCATGGCTCTCGATAATTTAAACATTTCAGAAACATCCTTACATGAAATACATTTGGAGGATAATAATTCTTGATCTAAAAGTTTTTATAAGAAAAATCTATAAAAATATTCTTATCCTTTCACAAGATCTCAAACCAGCTGAATGAAGCAAGTGCCTCATATGACCTAAGATTACATTCATATTTATTATTGATAGTATGGGTATTTTAGGACTCCAAACAATGAAAATTATTGCCTATGTAGATTTTGGATATTTTAAGTACCCTGAATTTTAAACAGTCATTTCCCCTACACTCAGATTGGCTTTCATCATCACTGACTGTTTTGTCAGCATTCTGGATTATTTCCTATTGATAGGAATTCTCACTTCATCCTGCTTACTCCTCCTTAACTTTACTGCTCTCCATTGCTGGTAAGCTCCCATAGAACAGCCCTATACTCTTATCATAGCCACCTTAAATAGAGCCATGAAGGTGTTTCTCAGCTGATCCTTACAGCAACTGGTCATTCTTTTGAAGGAAATGAAGCTTCATTGAAGTTGAGGATTGCACAGCAGGAGAGAAGATGCGCTGCTAAGTTGTTTCTGATTTGCGCCTTTGGGTGGTATAGTGGCTCAGTTGTTAAGATGCACGGCTTGTCATCTGGAAAGCCAGCAGCCAAGGTTCGAGACATGAGCGCCATGTGACAGGGTGAGCTCCCATACTCGCCCCAGCTCCTGCCAACCTAGAAGTTCGAAAGCATGCAAATGTGAGTAGATAAATAGGTACCACTTTGGTGGGAAGGTGACATCATGCTGGTCACATGACCGTGGAAATGTCTTCAGACAGTGCTGGCTCAATGGTCTTGAAACAGAGATGAGCATCGCCACCTAGTCAGCAAGGACTAGTGGAGTAAAATCCACAGGAACTCCTTTACTTTTTTTTTAATAGTCACCTGGAAACAGCTTTGGTCAATTTTCCCATAATTCTCCCTCATTTGAGGATAGTTGCAGTGAAGACAATTGCATAACATTGTCCATACTAAATGTCTATGGAGATTCTCAGTCATCCAGGTCATGGTTGTCCCAAAGGTGCTTTTTCAAGAGGCAACTGGCCTTTCTTGTTTTTCTTTGAACATGTTTCGCTTCTCATCCAAGAAGCTTCTTCAGTTCTGACTTCAGCTCTGACTGACTCCATTCCCCACTATCCAGTCAGAGCTGAAGAAGCTTCTTGGATGAGAAGTGAAATGTTTTCAAAGAAAAACAAGAAAGGCCAGTTGCCTCTTGAAAAAGCACCTTTGGGATTGTCCATACTACAATTTTCACAATGCTGTGATTAGAACTAAAATCATTACATTTTGAAGGGTGGGGCTGCAATTCTGTTTACACTTTACCCCTGGAAAATCTATTATTTTCTTGTATTGCATTCTATTCCTGCAAATGTCCTAATGTTAGAATATGTTATTCTACTTATTTCTTTTGTGGTGTGGTTCTCTATTTCCTTTATTCCCTTCTATAAGTCCCCATCATATCATTTCTACCCTATAAGCAATTTAGTGGTCTTTTACATCCCTGATTAACTAGCTTCCCAAGAGCTTGTGTTCAGTTCTCAACAGAGAAACAGCTGGATTTCATGTTAGTTTACTTTCCTTTTATGGATAGAGTGTGTAGATTTTTCTTTGCTTAGGACCAATGCATACTCAGATAGGCAGACACTCTTTGGCTAGTTTGAAATAACACGAATAAATATCAATTTGTTGGCATGCTGAGCAAGCATTTCTACTCCACCCTTATGCTAATAGATGGATGTAGTACTTTGAACACTAACATGAAAGGGCAAAAGTACCGTCTGTCCAAAATTAATCTGAATGCATTTACAACACATTGTCGAGGCTTGAGTTACAGATGAATTAATTGTCTTACAAACCTCTTATTTTTTGCAGCATGAAATAGAAGATTATGTCACCCAAAAAGTAGGTCATGCCAAAATGTGAAATATGCAAAGAAACTCTTGATAGAGAGTCAGTTTCCCTATATATGGCAGAAATTCCAGTTGCCCTACATGTATTTTCCAAAATGTGTCTTCTAAGCATTTTGGGATTCTTTCCCTCATTAACTAGGTAACTAACTGCAGACATGACTCTTCCCTTATAAAATGCAGTTTTGCATGGCATATGCAAACAAGCCCTCCAGATCCATTTATTTCTACTTTTCTCTTTCTGCTCTTTGCTCTGCCATTCTTTAACCAAGTTCACCTTTAGGTTCTGGGATGTCCAAAGGGGAGATCAAAAGAGTCAAGATGTTTTGCACAGCAAAACAAATCCTTGCTCCTTTTTTACATGTGTTGTTTTGATCACATGGTCATGGATGCTTCAATCATGACATTGTGGTTACCATCTGGATTCTTTCTGATACATAGACCTCCCATGGATACCTTGGGTGACCCTGCTGAAGACACTGCAACATCCCAAGAAGTCACAGCCAAGTACAAAAACTTCAGTTTGGATCGACTACAGAGAGTTTATGGGAACTTTGCATAATCAGTTCAAGCCAAGCCCATCTCAAATCACAAGGTATGCACACTGCTGCTAGAAGTTGCACAAGGAAGAGCTCTGTGGCCTCCCAGGATGTGGCCAAATTTATTGTGTTGTATTTTCTTCCTCTCCTTCCTCCAGGATGCACTTAAGCCCTAAAGCAAAGTGGAGATGCTACCTAAGTCTCAATAGTGAGGGGTGTGTGCTTTCTTAGATCACAAGAGAAAGCAATCTCCTGGTTGGGGATAGGAGGAGAGGGTCAGGGGTGAAATGCTACCTTTTTGGACCGGTTCGGGAGTACCGGTAGCGGACATGTGGCCTGGTTTGCCGAACCGTTAGCGACGGCTGGCTGGCCACGCCCCCAAACTGGTCCCCCGGTCACTCACCCCTAACCTTCCATGTGGCCTTCCCGGTGGTCCCCCATGCCTGCTTGCCTTCTGAGGTCGGCGTCCAGCCCATGACGGGAGACGCTTCCAGCCCGGCCAGTGGGTGGCCCTTGGGGGAGACGCAGCGGCTATGCAGGGGCTGAGAGAGGCAGCAGTGCCGGAGAGGAGTGGGCTTAACAAAAAGGGACCAGACATACCAGGGGCAGACAAATAAAGAAGGGGAGGGGGGCCCTGCGACAATCCGGGTCTGTTAGAGCCTTTTTATTCTCCTGCTGCAAAAACTCCACACAATACCTTTGCCCGAAATGCCTCTCACGTCTTTCAGAAATGATTGGGGGGAGCGGGAGGGGGAGCACACCCAGCAAAGGCCAGGAAGACCCAGCTGCCCCCTCCCTCCATCCCTCCCTCCTGCCTCCCCCTTCCTCCTGGCTGGCTGGCAAGAAATAGATACAAACACTAGATACAAACTTAATGTAAACCGCTCCAAACTCGACTGCAGAAAATATGACTTCAGCAACAGAGTGATCAATGCCTGGAATTCACTACCTGACTCTGTGGTTTCTTCCCCAAACCCAAAAAACTTTAACCTTAGACTGTCTACTGTCGACCTCACCCCATTCCTAAGAGGTCTGTAAGGGGCGTGCATAAGCGCACCAGCGTGCCTACCGTCCCTGTCCTACTGTCCTATTGTCTTCATCTATCTGTATTCACTTTGATTATGTTTATGATTATACCTATACCTGCTATCTTGTACATGTTTGACAAATAAATAAATAAATAAATAAATAAATAAATAAATAAATAAATAAATAAATAAATAAATAAATAAATAAATAAATAAAAATAGGGCGTGGACAGCTGCCGCGGTGCTATTCTACCTCCTCTGCAAAACTGCTCTGTGGCTCCGCTCACCTCCAACGGCCCGATGCAATGCCCGCGGCTTGCACGGGGCAGACTGTGGTGGCTGCAAGGCCGAGATGCTGCCCGTGCAAGGGGGAAAGGGGGGGAGAATGCCAGGCATCACATCAAGCAGCAGTCCCCCCAAGAAACCCTCCCCTCCCTATCTCCTTTTTGCTTCGCTGAGATGGCGAGCAGGCGGGTGGGGGTACCAGGTGGTCTCCGAGACTCGCCAGGAAGGTAAGCTGAGCGCCGACCAGGCCCATGCGCACTCCCGCCCGCCCCTCACTCTGGCCATCTCCCGGGAAGTTCACGGGAAGTGGTGGTGGGCGGAGCTGGACAGGGCAGGGCGGAGCCGCAGGTGCAGCACCCGGCGAGGAAGGCTGCAGGCCTTGGTGGTCCAGGCACCCGCCCCCCTCCCCAGCCCCCACCGGCATGCTTGGGAGCCCTGTGGTGTTTCCCCATGTTAGGGGCGGCAGCGGCAATGGCACCTCGTGGGCAGAGAGGCCGATGCAGCCCCCACTGAGGCCGCCCTGCCCGAGCGATCGCCACCCTCCCTCCCTGCCTGGCTGCATATGTCCGCCTGCCCGAAGCAACCTCTCGAAGCAACCCTGCCGCCATTCACTTTCTTCCTTCTCCCACCGCGAAACGAAAGCAAACGGCGGCGGGGTTGCTTCAGGAGGTTGCTTCGGGCAGGCGGAGGGGGCTCGGGGCTCGGCCATGCCCGGTGGCCTCAGCAGCTTCCCACAGACAGAGGGAACCTGGGGGGCAGCATCCCTGTGGCTGGTGGGCTTTTGGAAGCGCAAAGCCACCACGGAGCCCGCAAGGTCCAGCCTCCTGTGGCCCCCCGAGCACCTGCACGGGGACCTCAGATCCCCTTCCAAAGTCCATGTGGGAGGCAGCGCGGAGGTGCCAAGCAGGAGCCCCGGTGGGCGCGGCGCTGTGCAGGACGGAGCTGCTGCTGGAGCACACCTGCCGGGGAGGCCGGCCGAGTGCTCAGCCAGCTGCGGGAGGCCTTGGAACAGCTGGGTGGGGCAGCCCCAGCCCAGCTGCAGCCCCCACGGCATTGGGGGTGGCAGGGGTCCAGTTGTGCAGTTGGGGTGGCCCCTCCCCGCCCCCACAGCACCAGAGCCACGCGCGCCCCGACAGCTCTGCGCAGCAGTGATGAAGAGCAGGTGGGCGGCGGGGAGGTGCGTGTGGAGGCGCGTGTCCTGGCAGCCATGGGGTGAGGCAGGCTGTTCCACCCTCGGGAGGAAATGCCCCCCAAATACAGGTGGGGGACGAGGGGAAGGCTTCGGCGTCTGACTGCCTCCACTTTGCCATCCTCCGGGTCAGGGCTGTCCGAAAGGGGCTTTTGCAAGAGGCAACTGGACTTTCTTGGTTTTTCCTTGAAGATGTTTTGCTTCTCATCCAAGAAGAATTGAAGAAGCTTCTTGGATCAGAAGCGAAAGGTCTTCAAGGAAAAACCAAGAAAGTCCAGTTGCCTCTTGCAAAAGCCCCTTTGGGTGAGATGCATGTCCTGTCACTGGCAAAGGGTGAAAGCTCAGGGATTCCAAGCTCCAATCTGCCCTGGGAGGGGGGGGGTCCTGTTTTTCAGAAGGCCATTTTTTACTAGTTAAAAATGCTAAAAAAAGTTAAAAAAAAGTTGGCCACACCCACCCAGTTACATGACCCCCACCAAGCCACGTCCATCAAGCCACAGCCACAGAACCGGTGGCAAAAAAGTTTAGATTTCACCACTGGGGAGGGTCCATGCTTTTTCAGGAAAGGAAGGGTGAAGTTATTACTTTGGCACCAAGCTACTGTTTGAAATTGCAGTTTCCTGGGGGAGTTTTCTGCGTGAGAATATTTATGGATGAGTGTTTTTGTATGTTTGGTTCCATCTTTTGCTCGCATGTTTGTTTTGAATGGGTTAAAAATTAGTAATGCCTTTCATATTTATTTTATAATTTATGATGGATTAATGATGAATTTTGGTGAGATTTCTCAGGGCCCAACTTGCAAAAAATAGTTCTATTTGGCTTCATACACGAAAAATTGCTTGTCCTTGTATGCTTATTTCTTTTATTTATAATCCCTTCTAATACTTACACATCACTCAAAAGTTTTACCGCTGTAAAAATCAATAAGCACAAAACAGACTTATCCTATTTCCACCAACTGTTCAAACATTTCTAATAAAAATGATAAAACTGGCAGAAGCAAGAGATATCCTGGTAAATAGTTTTGGTTCCTGTGGAATAAATGCTTTCCTAAGACAAAGGCCATGTTGACCCATTGGCAGAATGGCTGCAGTGATGATGCCAACCTGGCTTCCTCAGGAGCATGTCTCACTTTCTCTTGTCCCAGGCCCCTGCCATAATGGGATCAAGAGAGGCAATAAATTTGCCAATTCCGTTGATCTTCTGTTCTCATGGTCTTCAGAAGGTACTTTGGAAGCAAGACTTTACAGAGTCTTCCTGTGCTGTAACGATGTACAGGCAGTCCTTGTTTAGTGACTGCCTTATTTAACAACTGTTTGCAGTTATGACGGTGATGACAAAGAATCTTTGCAAACAGTCCTCACTTTTATGATCTTCGCAGGTCTGCAAAGTGAAGGAAAGCTGAAGAAAGATCATAAGTATGGTCGCAACTTCACTTTGCTTCGCTCAGCAACCAAGTTGCCAAACCCAACTGGAATAGTTAAAGGAAGACAATCTGAATTGATTTTTCAGACTTCTCCATTGTGCTGGGAATTTCCAGAGGGCAAAATCTCTCTGCCTTAGAAGTTGTCCAAGGCAATTTGAATACCACAAGTGAAATGAAAATGGGTATGAAGAAGAATCTGTTGTAAGCCGCCCAGAGTCCTTCGGGAGTTGGGCGGCATAGAAATACAAATTAATTAAATTAAATTAAATTAAATTAAAGAATCAAGGCAGCATCCTTCTTCTGGTTCTTTCTCTTTCAATGTTTAAATTAGATCAACATGAACATTGATGGTCTGAGTTATAAATACTAATCATAAGAAGTATATTTAAGCTGCCATGAGGGTTTTGGAGTGATGAAAACCTGTCCAGAATCTTATCTCTCTCCCCACTGACACCATAAAGGACTAATTCTAGAAATTTTGTTCCTCCCTGCACAGCATTGGTCAGCTGCTGTTCTTGGGGTCACAAGAGTCCACCTTCAGCCATGGAAAGGTGACAAACAGCTACTCTCTCTCAGTCTCATGGAAATTTTGTCAAGGAGGAAAATAGGAGGAGAGAGCCACCTTGAGAAAAGATGCAATCCTAAAATGGAAGTAAACGGTTTTTTTCCTGTAGGGCAGAATTTTGTATTTTGTACCTGCTTTGAGGCACTTTCCTTTATTTATTTTTTTCTTTTTCAGACAGTCAATGGCACCCACTGAAACATCCTCCCAGGTCTGAGGGACAAATTGTGCAGCTGGAGAGGAGGAGGTCTCCCTGAGGCTCTTTTGCCTTACACAAGCCTGCAATGTGATCTAGAGATTGTCCCCTGAAGCTTTTGATCAAATTAAGCTTTAACTTTAACTTCTTATGATCTGGCCAGCCACAGTGCCAGATCTATTGAAATGCTGATACGACGATGGAAGCAAGGGGGAGCGGAGCCCCAGTGGCTGTAATTCATTGAAGAAATTAATATTATTATATGTTTAATATGTTACTGTGCTTACATATTACTAAACACATTATATTAATTGGATAGACGCAAAGGGAAGTATTTTTTTCAATATAGCTTTTCAATTGCCATACCTCTTTTAATGCTGCACCAGCAGAAGTGCCCTGGAATGCTTGATACTCTTATCTTGAAAAAAGGACACTTAAAAGTACATGCAACAGTACATTAAATCTCCTTGGCCTGCCCCCCCCCCAAACCAGGAAATTAACATAAAAATGTGCTATCCTAACCAAGCAGTCTGTTAACTGATAAGCTATCAAAAAAATCATCTGTTATTTTTATAGCTCAAAGGCAGATGCCATTTCAAGAACTAAAGTTGATTGAGTAAAGATTTTAGTGCAAGATTTAGATTTAGTAAGATTTAGCACTTCAAATTTGAGGTACCCTAAAACAGAATCATCCGTAGTTTGAAATATTATCCCTAGAGCAATCAGACATTTGAATTTTGCTAGCTTGAGTTTTATCACGAAAAAAATAATTTCATGTCATATCGTAAAGAATCACTCATTTTCTAATGTGTGCCTTGCAAATCTTATCTGCATTTGGCCCAGAAGACTGATATAATTACTCAATAAAACACTGATGTCAGAGCTTTCCAATCTATTATTTCTGTAGGGGCCCATTTCTGCTATTGTTTATTTTATGGGGCCCCAGGAAAGAAAAGTTTAATCAGCCTAATTGCAGTTGGTCTGATTTTGTAAATAATTATGATGGCTATCTTCTCCAATATTTGTGGTGGGGTAGAGGGCGGAGGGATATTTTTAGATCCTTCCAGGCAAAATAAATTACCAACTAAACTATGTTTAAAGGAGCTGGGATGGAATAATGATTGCACTTCAATTATCGCCCAGCAGGATCCACTAAACTTCACTTCCATTTAGATTCCTTTGATGAGAGACATCAAAATTTAGATTTTTATTTCAATGAAAAGTATAATCCATTATATTTGCAAGGCAGGGTTGGAAACTATACCATGGTGCAAAGCAATTACCTTGAAAGAGAGTCAGGATGTTGATAACAACCATCACATTAGCCTAAAAGCATTTTATATATAGTAGATTATATTACACATTTTCTATGTAAACACAGCACAGTGGCAGGGATTTGGCTCAGTTGTTATTATGGATCCATTGTATCATATCAATATTAGTGTTTCTTCAGGAAATGTTATTAGTCAAAGATTCAATGAAGGTGCTAAACATAAAGCCTATTGCAGACAAGTCAGAGTTGATAAGGGAACTAGTAGCCCAAACTATTTGGGAAACGTGTTTTCCCAATGGGATGATGCCCCAGTTCCCAATATTTAGGGAAATCCTTGGGTGACCACTGTTTCTCAATTTGTTGGATGTGGGAATATCTGAGAACGTCCTTCCTTAGCAATGTATCTCTCTTGATGGCAGAAACCTGGCAGCTATCATCTATGTGCTTGTGACTTAGAATTGTGCCTTAGAGAACCTATATGGCACACAATTTCATACTTTGTTAACAGGTGCGATCTGGCAGGAGCATAGCATACCAGTTCTCAATTATTTGTTCTAATTAAAATTGTGAAGTGCTGTTTTTTTAAAATGTAAAACCCAACTTGGCTTTGCCATTATAATGATTTTCCTGTCACATGAAGTGTTTCAGATCCTACTGAAATCTCAAAGGTTGCCAGCCCATCCACATGGTGGCAAACAAATTCCATTGGTGAGCAGCTCTTGATATAGACTGAATGAGATAGGATGGGGCTCAGATAAATGTCTCTCTCCTGCTCACTGTCTGTGGACTCTGCAGCCTCTCAGTGTCCTTTCCCTGCCTTTTTTCCAAAGTAATTCTGAAAGTAAGAGCAAGTTTGGTCTAATGGTTAAGGCACCAGGCTAGAAATGAGGAGACCATGAGTTCTCTTCCCTCCTTAGGCTGACTGAGTGACTTTGGGTCAGTCACTCTTTCTCAGCTTTAGGAAGCAGACAACGGCAAGCCACTTCTGAAATTTTGCCAAGAAAAGTGCAGGGAGTACTCCAGTCACTAGGAGACAACACTGACTGAAAGGCATCACACAAACATTTGAAAGTAATCCAGTTTCCTACAGTGCCAACATTGCTGGTCAGATGCAGCATACACAGGCTTTTTTCTAAATTGCTATCTCATGTCATATGTAGAGCTCACAATGCATGCAGCTGATTCCCCTGTTCTTGCTTCAATTTGCTTTCATTTCTTTTCCCTTACACAACAAATCTAGTTTTATAATTGCATTTGAAGGTGTCTGTTACCTGGGCTACATTCAGATTATTGATTGATTCTATGCCATCAAGTTTTTATTTTATTTTATTTTATTATTTTTAGATATATTTTTATTGTTTACATATAAATATATTGAATACAGTGTAATTGTCCTGGCATTCCCCTTACCATAAAACAAAAGTGAAAACATACTGTATGTTTTAACATACATACTGTATATACTATTTTAAACAGTGCTAGTGTTGTACAATAGTTTCTGACCATCATATTCTAATATGTCAACTTATCATTCTAATACTTACATTCCTATATCGATATTAAAAATAATATCTCTTTCCATGTCCACCTAACCTGATTCTTTCGCATTCCAACTTCTACTTCGTGTTTCTAACCACTGATAGAATCTATTCCATGTTGAATAGTATTCTGTATCTCCTTTATCTTTTATTTTTAGCGTTAGTCTGTCCATTTCCGCACAGTCTAGTATCTTCCTTATCGTCTCATCCTCTGAAGGGGTGTTTTCGTTCTTCCACTTCTGCGCATATACAATTCTTGCTGCAGTCAAGACATGCAATATTAGATATATTGTCCCTTTATCATAGCCATCTAATATAATGCCTAATAAAAACAATTCTGGCTTAAAATCTATATGTTGTCTGATCATTTTTTCTAACCACGTATGGATTTGTGTCCAAAATTTCCTTGCCTTTATACAGGTCCACCACGTGTGGTAATATGTGCCAGGTATTTGTTTACATTTCCAACAGTTTGGGGACATATTGTTAAACATTTTAGCCAATCTTGCCGGGGGCAGATGCCACCTATAGAACATTTTATAGAGATTTAACTTATATGATGTGGCCATTGTCAGTTTCCGGTTTCTATCCCAAAGCTTTTGCTATTTATCCAAATCTATATTATATCCAAAGTTTTTGGCCCATACTATCATCGTCCCTTTAACTTGTTCTTCTTCCGTTTTATAATTTAATAGGTAATTGTATAGAGTCTTTATCAATTTGTCATCAGTCCCCACTAATATCTTGTCCAATGTTGTTAGTTCTCTATAAAAACCCCATGTTTTCACATCTTTCACATAACACGATTGTATCTGCAGGTACTATCACCACTCTAATTCCACCCCTTGGTTTTTTAGTTCTAATCTGGTTTTCAATTCACCATTTTCATTTAATATATCTTTATAAGAAACAATTTTTTCCATATATATAACATTTGGGTGTATCAATGCTTCTAAGGTAGAGAGCCAGACTGGTATTTCCCTATAGTTTTGTTGTTTAATTTTATCCCACACTGATAACAATGCATTTCTTACATAATGTCTTTGGAAATATTGATGTGCCGTATTTCTCCCGTACCAGAGAAATGAATGCCACCTTAGTTGAAGGTCATGTGAGTGCAGCTGCTTGGTAATACAATTCCCAGTCTGGCAGATTAAAACCTCCTTTCCCTTTTGACTCTTGCAGTAGTTTCAGTTTTATTCTCGGTTTTTTTCCTTGCCAAATGAATTCCAACATTATTTTATTCAACTCAACAAAATATTTTTTTCTCTAGTTTTATTGGTATTGTTTGGAATAAAAAAGTATCTTCGGCAATATGTTCATCTTTATTGTGGCTATTCTACCCATCATAGAAAGTTGCAAGCTTTCTCATCTCTCCATATCCAGCTTAATTTGATGCATTAATTTTGTATAATTGTCCTCTTTAATTGTTGTACATCTTGCTGTTAAATAGATTCCTAAATATTTCACTTTTTTCACTATCTGAATATCCATTTTCTTTATTAATTCATCCCTCTGTTTATTTGTAAGATTTTTAACTATCATTTTGGTTTTTTCCTTATTTATTTTTAATCCAGCAACCTCTCCATATTCCTCTAATTTCTCTATGAGTCTCGGGCCTGATTCTAATGGTTCCTCTAAGATGAAAACTAAATCATCTGCGAATGCTTGTAGTTTGTACTTTTCTCTTTTGATTTCCATTCCTTTGATTTGCTCATCTTGCCTGATATTTCTGGTAAAATTTTCAGTTACCTCGCCATTCACAATCACTTTGGCTTTCTGATTTATATATATTGCCTTAAACATATTTATAAATTTATCTCCAAAATCCATATATCTTAATTGGTATAACATGAATTGCCAGTTCACATTGTCAAATGCCTTTTGGGTGTCTAGAAACAGCAATGCCAATTGCTTTTCACTATGTGCTTCATAGTATTCCAATGTATCTAATATTACTCTCATATTATTTCTTATCTGCCTTTTGGATAGGAAGCCATTTTGGTCAGGGTGTATAAACTCCTTCAAAAATCTCTTCAGTCTTTCTGCTACTATTGAGGCGAATATTTTATAGTCGGCATTCAGTAGGGATATGGGTCTGTAGTTCTTAATTTGCATTAAATCTGAATCCTCTTTTGGTATCAAAATGATGTTAGCTTCCACCCATGATGGTGGTATTTTCACTTCAGATAAAACTGCATTGTATACCTCTAATAATGATTGGCCCAGAGCTCTTTATATATTTCTGCCGGTAGCCCATCTGGGCCAGATGTTTTGTTATTTTTTTGGTTTTTGATCGCCTCTGCTAGTTCTGTCATTGTTATCCTCTCATTCAGCATAGATTTCATTGCTTCTGGAACCTTAGGTAAGCTAGCTTTTTCCAGATATTGTAATATTTTCTCTTCTGGATGTTGCTCATCATCATATAGTTTCCTATAAAAGTCCTGGATAATATTCTTTTTTTTCTCAATTTGGTAACATAGAGTTCCATCTTTGTCTTGCAATTTACTTATCCATTTTTTCTCTTTCTCCGTTTTCAATTTGTAAGCTAGCCATCTCCCTGGTTTGATTGCATTCTCAAAAAAGTTTTGTTTCGTTCTTTTTATATGTTGCGCCAGGTCACCATCAAGTTGCTTTGAACTCCTAGCAACCATATAGATAGATTTTCTCCATGAGCTATTGCAGGCATTTGCTTAAAGTAAGACCGCGATTCTAGAGTAAATGTACTTAAAACTAGGGTTCTAACCATAAGTAACTCTATCTCGAAGAGGGCAACTTTTCAGTCTTCAAAATTCCAGCTGCATGCCAATGCTCTCTTTTTAAAAATATTGTATTTAAGTTTATTATAAGATAAAATATAAATAGAAACAAAAATTGAGAAAATTAAAGAAGAAAGGTGCAGAAAGAGAGGGGGGAAAGGAAAAAAAAGATAGTGATCTGACTTTTTTAGTACAGTAAAATACAAAAAAAGTTACAACCCCAACCTTTTGCTTTACATTTCTAAATGTTTCAAGCCATTTCTATAACGGCAAAGTAATTTTAGTTGTCAAAACCTAAAAGCAAAGTTTTATTTATCTATTTATCTATTTATCTATTTATCTATTTATCTATTTATCTATTTATCTATTTATCTATCTATCTATCTATCTATCTATCTATCTATCTATCTATCTATCTA
>QLTV01002419.1:4943986-4979341 GCA_003457575.1 Thermophis baileyi | reverse complement strand
GAGAGAGAGGGAGAGAGAGAGAGAGAGAGAGAGAGGGAGAGAGAGAGAGAGAGAGAGAGAGAGAGAGAGAGAGAGAGAGATTTTAGAACTTATAACTTCCTACACTACTCCTTAGCTTTCACTGAGTTGGTACCTTTTTACATGTTGATTATAACTATTTTCCCAGCCAGCACATCCACTGACCATGGTGAAGGAGTTTTACCCCATATAACTGAAGCTGGGTCTTTTGCCCCATTCAACTCTCTCTGCTTAAACAAGATATGCAAGTTTCTGAAACAGAAACTGTTAAAACACCCTCATGGCTAGATGGACCCAGGACTTAAGCTGGGGGTAGCCTAACTTGACTTGCCAGTTGTGGAGCATGGATTAGAAAAATGGAGCTCTAACCTCCTATTAACAAATATAGGAAATGCATAAACAACTATAACTACTTTGTGTTTTATCAGAATGCGACGAAATAGACAGGGATGTTACATCACCATGAAGAGATACAGTATATTATATTTCCTAGAGATTGGTGAAGAGACTTTTGAGTGATTTGAATGGGGTGAAATTTAAAGGAATAGTTTACCACTAGCACACTGAATACAGGATGGCAATTTTCTAAGAAGCAGCACAAGGTTTTTCAGACTCTGCTTCTCATCTCATAACATAAGTGCTCACCTCTCCTTCTTCTTCTCTGTATCATGCTCCTTCTCCCCCCTCTCCTCCTCCTCCTCCTCCTCCTCCTCCTCCTCCTCACAATGTGTAATGAAATTTGGAGCCAAACTGCTGCAAAGGAATTAATGGGAGGATGGTGGCAAAAAATACAGATTTTCCAGAATATGATGGAACTGAATATATGGTTGGAAGGTTTGCCATTAAATATAGTGTCAAGTAGATAAGACAGTTACAAAACTTCATAATCATATTGGAGTAAAATGAAAAACTGTCAGGGAAGCAAAAGAAAAATATCTCAAATTCTCCCTACTCTGTCCTTCTAGATACCTTAATTGGAGAAAGATGGTAGCCTGGTCACAACAATTTCTCTACTTTGAGAGCAGACCTATCAGAAACTGAACTCCAAACTCCCACTTCTCTTCCCACCACAAGCAAGCTCCAAGCTTTTCTTTAACATAAATAAATGAGTGGATAAATAAATAAATATGCACTCAGTAGAGTTCCTTAATTACCTATTTTGTGCAGTGCTTTGAAGATGATTTTGAATTGGGAACAGGGCACATTAGAGTCATCTACTCCGTGTCATGTGAGTTCTTTACTTTAACTGCTTACCCTGAATTGCCCTGATGCACTCTGGGTTCAGGATTTGCACAATCCCAGGAGAAATTCACCTCCCTCCTCCCCCAAGGTATTAGTGGGGTGGGTGTGCCCCCCACATGCAAAACCCACTGGAAGCTAATAATTTTATGGGTGACTTCTTTGTGTAGTAAGTCAGGAGCAATGTTTTGTAAATTTAAATCATATTCATCAATTAAAGTAAGAACTGAATAAAAACTGTATGATTCTACAGGCATGTGAACCTCTCCTTTTACTGAGAACTATCCTCTTTCAGCTTTCTACAGGAGCTTCTCCCTGTTAAATACATCAGCTCTTTTCAAATGACAATGTAGCACAAAATGAACGTTTTATAAGGAAGGGGAGGTGAGATCATTCTTGTAGTTTCCTCCCTCTGTGCATTAAGTTCATTAATTAGAACATTTGGAAAGTCCCCATAGATACAGGCTTTAACTTTGAAGGGTTCCCAGTAACATACAGAGAAAACACATGTGTATGCCGGGAATCGTACTTGACCAAGGATTGTTTAAAGCAGGGGTCCCCAAACTTGGCAACTTTAGGACTTGTGGACTTCAACTCCCAGAATTCTCCAGCTAGCTTCTGGGAGTTGAAGTCCACAAGTCTTAAAATTGCCAAGTTTGAAGACCTCTGGTTTAAAGGGTTGCCTTTCCTTTGGAAGCAGCCTCTGTCAGAAGGACTACCCAATTTAAGACCACATTAAAGACAAAGCATCACAAGAAGGTGAAGCAACAAAGGTCTCACCATTCACTGTTAGAGTAGTCTGGGCAAATGCATAGCTCATATAGTGAGATGTATTACATTTCCATATAGAACTATATAAATACTTCTAATGTACAATTTATCTTGAATGCAGGATCTCTCCTACTGTCTGTCCACTTAACTGGAGATGAATGGAAGTGCTCTATCACAAAAATGTGGTCACAAGCGGAATAGACCTCAATGAGTTTTTGCTATCCATCTTTGTGTTCACTGCCAGTTTCACAATCAGTACACTATCATGCACAAATTAATTAGAAATTAAGGACCACATTTCTTTTCTTTAAAAAAAAAAAGACAAAACCTTGAGTGTTGGCATTTCTCTACTAATATTAATATCATGTAGTTCTTGTTCAATTGCATGGTTGGCAGAAAACAAAATCATAAGTTGCCATATGTTGCATATATCTAATGCTTGGAACATCATATGAAATGGGACATTTTTGTTTATATGGAGTTTAATAAACTATGAAAAATTTGCTTTTGAAAATGTTAGCTGTGAAAACTTCATAATTGTCTCTACTCAAAAACGCATGAAAGAATTTCACTGGATTAGAAAATTGATGTACCTTGGACGATGTACAGGAGGAGAAAATAAAGTTTAGAAGTTAAAATTCAATCGGGGAGTTCATAATAACTACATTGGGAAAGGATAGGGTAGGGTAGGGTAGGGTAGGGTAGGGTAGGGTAGGGTAGGGTAGGGTAGGGTAGATTACAGATGATTTATTTACAGATAAATATTTAAAATTCAATTATTATGATGCAAGAGGAAGAGAATCAATATGCTAGAATATCACCAGCAACAAGGAACACTACTGGGTTTACTTATTTGAGAAATGAAAAGTGGCTCAACCTCATCTCTTGATGAGAATGGGAAGGAAGCATAGACAAATAGATACACACATACACACCACACAATAATGGCTGCTGTGTGCTCCACCCTCAACCGGGGTGGACAATCTAGCTGAGGAACATCTTCAGTGTCATATACGCCAGCCAGAGTTTTTAGTATTACAAAGTATGGCTCATGCAGGGTTTCAAAACTGCATAAACCATACTTATGAAAGTATGTGAAGTGAAGCTGTATGCTATGGATTATTACAGTGGTGAAATCCAATTTTTTTTTACTGCCGGATCTGTGGGCGTGGCTTGGTGGGCATGGTGTGGCTTGGTGAGTGTGGCTTGGTGGGCATGGAAGGATACTGCAAAATCCCCATTCCCTCCCCACTCCAGGGGAAGGATACTGCAAAATCTCCATTCACTCCCCACTCCTGAGGGAAGGATACTGCAAAATCCCCATTCCCTCCCCACTCCTGGGGGAAGGATACTGCAAAATCTCCATTCCCTCCCCACTCCAGGGGAAGGATACTGCAAAATCTCCATTCCCTCCCCACTCCAGGGGAAGGATACTGCAAAATCCCCATTCCCTCCTCACTCCTGGGGGAAGGATATTGCAAAATCCCCATTCCCTCCCCACTCCTGGGGGAAGGATATTGCAAAATCTCCATTCCCACCCCACTCTGGGGCCAGCCAGAAGTGGTATTTGCTGGTTCTCCAAACTACTCAAAATTTCCGCTACTGGTTCTCCAGAACCTGTCAGAACCTGCTAGATTTCACCCCTGGATTATTATCTGAAATAAACAACAACCTTAATCAAGTGTTTGGCTAAATATGTGATGGTTTGAAATTGAGAAGATGACAAGGCAACCTAGATTAGACCCTTTTCTTTCATCCAGGCATCCTACTTGCCCTTCCCATTCATTTCCCAGCCTTTTCCTCTTGAGCAAAGAGATGTAGAAAGGTTGATTGTTCCCCAAGAGGGCAGAAAAGAGGCAGAATAGCTCCACTATTGCTTTGGGCCAAGGAAATGTGGGAAATATCATCCCCTTGGTCTGAAGGTCTCAAAGATTCTGGGGAAAATATTGAAAGCAACTAAGGAAAGCTTTATGCTTCTGCATTGTTCTCCATATGATTCTAAAAAAATAATAATGTGTCTTTCCACCAATCACCTGATTGCAGATGATGCTCTCTGGGCAGAAAAAAGTACGACCATAATCCATATCAGTTTCAGCATCCCACCCCCAAGGCCAATCTTCCCAATAACTCCCTGTGAGCCATCAATGTAATCATGGGCCCTGAATGCAGAGATCTACCTTGAAACACTGCTCAGTCCTACATCTAGGATTGTTCTATAGCTCAGTAACCAGTCTAATCTTTGCTTTCCAGCATGGGTCTAGCCAATAGACAAAGTAGTCGGCAATGGAGTCCAAAATAACCCAGTTCTACTTATACACCTTTCCATTTTATTTAAACTAATATTGCAATATTTATTATAGGAGGAAACTATGTACTGAGGCTCTGTATGAGAGAGCTTTATCTATTCCAGCCTCAGCAAGTAATGCACCGAAGCTGGTTGATGAAGGGAAATATCAGGATTGAAATCTCACAGTGGCATTAAGATACCAGCGCATTTCTGCCTTCCTGTGAGCCAAATCTCCAAAGTCCATAGCCTGTAAAATCTTTTCCCTTCCATTCCCATTTAATAAAGGTGGCTTTACTGACATTCTAAATGACAAACATTTACTATGCTGATAAAAATTTATATTTGCTCTGGGCAGGCACAAGTCTCAGGCTTCAAAGCTTCTGTTCTGAGGCTGTGCCAGAATCTATAAAGTTTTTAAGGCTTGACCAGGCATCTCAGCAGCAAGGAAGCAGAGGCTAAGCTCTGGAGGCTCCTTAATGCCTAGAGTGAACAAATATCCTTTTCGACAACATACACCAAATGTTCTTTTGCAGAAACCAACAATAAGGAACCTTGCTAGTGAACTCTGGATGGGGAAGCTCAAGTTCCCTTCATGTACACGTGTGCACTTACACACAGATGCACAAATACATTCACCTTTGATCCAATGTTTTCCCAAACCATTAAAAGAAATGTATGTCCTCAAAATAATTATCATACATACACTTGACTTTATGAGAGGTCATTTGTATTCTGCCTGCTGGGATTCTCAAGGTATTGTGGGGGAATGAAAAAGACAAAAAAAAAGTCCTTAGCTATTTCTTCCTCCCTCTCCTAGGTCTCATTCTTTGGACTTGCTTTGTTCCAAAACTGTTAATTTGTCTTTTGTGGTCTCCTCTCCTCTTCCCTCCCCCCATTCTCTCTCCTTCCCTCTTCCCCTCCTCTCCTTTTCCATCCTCTTACCTCCCCTCCTCCCTCCTCTCCTCTCCTCTCCTCTCCTCCCCTTCCCCTTCCCCTTCCCTCCTGTCCCATCATATTTAATACTGGAAGTGAGAGGGGAAAAGCTTTTGTTTTGATGCACATTTCCTTGATGCTACATTTTGTTATGAAAAATTCCCTGATTCGGCCTTTTCAAAAGTCTGTTTCTCAAAGATAACAAGTTGGGGGTGTGAGCCACCTCATGGCAAAGCCCAACCCAACAAATTTGGAGCAGTATTTCAAATTTCCCCAAACAGGATGAATGTCTGTAATACATCACCAAAAATCTGATTTTAATAGATAATTCTGGAACTCTTATTGTGCTGCAAATGTACTGCTACC
Source organism: Thermophis baileyi (assembly GCA_003457575.1). Lineage (NCBI taxonomy): Eukaryota > Metazoa > Chordata > Lepidosauria > Squamata > Dipsadidae > Thermophis > Thermophis baileyi. The sequence goes on along the minus strand of QLTV01002419.1, from coordinate 4,973,727 downwards.
CCAATCACATCAAACAAAGTAAAAATAAACATGGTTTGGTGTTGTCCTAGTGCAGGAGAGACAGAGGTTGATTATTGGATTGAATAATCTGCCTATCTGTTCTCAGATCAGGATGAGCTTTGTGATAAGACTACTACCTCTGTCAGTTCAGTGAGAGGGTTTTGATGGGGGGAAGGAATACTGTAATGAGGGAGGGAGAATGGCACATTTGCTTTTAGTCTCAGTCATATTTCACTACCACCAGATTCTGGTCTTGAGTGATGGCAGCATTTTCTCTTGTGAAAAAATTTCCTTCAACTGATTGATTTTTCATAATCATTATTCCCTTCCATTTGCCTTACTCTCATGTGATCTATCAAATTTTATATTATGCTTATTTTTTTCCTATATACCCTTCCCAATTTTGACCTGACATCTCATACATGGTATTAATAATTTATTTTTAAAAAACTATATTTCTATAGTTTTCTCCATTTCTCTGGCAACACATTCATTAATTCATTTTCATTTGTTCTAACTGAAAATAACAGAGGTCAATGTATTGGTCTTTTTGTTCTTTTCAATTTGTAAACAGAGAAAAGCAAGCAAGATAACTTTCTGGTAATGAGGGAAATCTGAGAAACATCAAATGCCTTCAACCTATTTTATTTTTAATGGTTTGCCATTGTCTTCTGCTAGAGCTGAGAGACTATGACTAGCTCAGCCCTGGATTAACCATTAAGCAAAATAAGCATGTACGTAGGGCACCAAGACAAAGGGGGCACCACAGAGTGGGGGGGTTTACTAGTTATTATTCCATTTACTTTTACTTGACTTTAGCTGATTTTTTTTGCAGATGTCGTTATCTGCCATGTTTCACTTTTATTTGTGTTGTTCAAAATGTTTTCTTTTGTGAGTGACTAAAGTTTAACAGTTTGGTTTGAAGGTGTTGTCAGTTATCACATTTGTTTCCATCTCATGGTGTGAGAGTTTTGCTTCTTTTGAGGGCACCATTATCGGGCTGTTCTTAGGTCATCAGTTGGCCTTAATCTGGCCCTGGATTAAGGTCCAACTGATGGCCCAATTGGGTTCCATGCCTAAAACAGGCAGAGAACTCAGCTTTCCCCACTCCTAATCCTATATTTTAACTGTTACATAAAACTGGCTCTTAGGCAAAAGTTTGTCTAGAGCAGGGGTCTCCAACCTTGGCAACTTTAAGACTTGTGGACTTCAACTCCCAGAGTCTCTCCTCTCTCAGGAAATCTTTTAGAATTCAAAGTCAACTGGGTGCTGGGGGAAAAAGAGAGGGAGGGAGATGTATACTGGCAGGAAGGTATTGACTCAAACTTCACTCAAGTCAAGGAAAAGAAACAAGTAAAAATTAAAGAAAGCTCAATTAAAGAAATGTTAACAAACAAGAATAGACATTAAAAACTGCATAATACTGGAGCCAGGGAGATTATGCACATAATAAAAACTGCTAAAAGAATCTCCATAGATAGAAAAGAAAAGAAAGCCCAGTATGGTAGAGCACAAGCCTAGTTGGCTCCCACACTGGCATCTTCCAGGAAACTGAAATCCTAGCACATTTGAAGAGTGTCAAGTTGGGAAAGCTGTTTTATGGAGCTACAGTATATATTAGTAATCCTGAGAATGATAGAAATATCATTCAGTACAACTTTACAAGGAAGCAATAAAATACTTGTAGAACATCTTGAAACAGAGGGTCCACTAGGCTGAATGAGGCAACAGTTATAGGCAGCAATGCACAGGGATGGCAGTGCCTGCAAAGCACTTTTCTTAAATTTTATGGCCATTCTCATTTAGGGGAGTGTATAGTGTTGATATAGGATACATAAGATATGTTTGGTCCCCTAAAACAGATCACTATCTTCACGTTGGAAGAGATGGCTGTTCCAGTTGTCAGTTCTGAAATAGCATTCACCTGCCATCTATGAAACAGAAGAGGTGTCATTTGTCTTTTGTTCCAGGTATTGAGACAATATTTTGGGCTGGCCCTGGAAAGTGCAGGTCCTTTCAAAGTTGTCTCTAAACCTGATTCATGCTAATTATGCTAATTGGGCACCTAAAAATATTATTGAGCCCTGGTGGCGCAGTGGTTAGAGTGCAGTACTGCAGGCTACTTCTGCTGCCTGCCGGCTGCCTGCAATTTGGCAGATCGACAGGGGAAGGTTACTGCAAAATCCCCATTTCCTCCCGATCAGCTGGGACTTGGGAGGCAGAAAATAGATGGGGACGGGCCAGTCAGAGGTGGTATTTACTGGTTCTTCGAACTACTCAAAATTTCTGCTACTGGTTCTCCGAACTACTCAAAATTTCTGCTACTGGTTCTCTGAACTACTCAAAATTTCTGCTACCGGTTTTCCAGAACTGGTCAGAACCTGCTGAAACCCACCTCTGGGCAACAGGCTGACTCTTAGAGAGGGCTGTAAAGCACTTTGAAGCGGTACATAAATCTAAGTGCTATTGCTATTGCTATTATGCCCCATTCTTTCAGGAATATTTTTCCCAAGCAACTTGCTTTAAGTCAGAAATCAAATTGCTAAAAACCCTTCCCCCCACCCCAAAGCTTAAAAAAAGCCTAGAGACAATTCTTTCCCTGTGCCAAAAACTTCCTGCTGACTGAAATAAAAATAAATGTTCTGTGCACATGCATTAAAAAAAAGTACACTGCTTGATGCTAGTTGCACTTCATCAAGGAGCACTGTACAGTGTCAGTTTCTGAGCACTGCTGAGAATCAATTCTGTTCTTGCTGCGCTATAACCAGGGCACTGCAGAGTTAGAGGTCTCTCCCAACGGGAGCATTATTTTGAAAAGATCATTGCGGGAAGTTATGGAGGGTTGAGGGAAGGGGCTGCTCTTGAAGATAAATATTTGTGTCATGATCAGAAGTTTAATTTCATCGATTCTTTTGTTTGTTTTACATCGTTGCATCCTGTACTTCAACCTCAAAGAGTTCTCAGAGCGATGCACGCTTAAAACAAGAAGAGATCAGTTTTAGAAATATTAAAGCAGCAGAATGTTAACAAACAAGAGTAGACATTAAAAACCACATAATGCTGGAGCCAGGGAGATCATACACATAATAAAAACAGCTAAAAGGCCTGGCAAATTAAAAGAACTTCAACTGATGCCGAAAAGATAATCATGTGAACACCACACAAATGTCTGAATAGAGATCATCCCTGGGACAAGACGCTATGATATAAAACAGCTTATCTAGGGTCACTGTTGCTATCAGCCTATCCTAGTTCAGTTCTAACATTGAAGAGATCCAAAGATGCTAGGAATTCAGGGAGATTTTGGAGTGGGTTAGAGAGGGACTTGCTTGCTTGCTTGTCAGTGGACTGCAGAAATACCTGCAGCCAGGGTTGGGCTGGTGGTGGATTGTGGACTGAAGGTTGAATTAGTAACACAACCATTCATTTCAAGGTTTTTTGCAAATCGGTTTAAACCAGTGTTTCTGAACCTTGGCAACATTAAGAGATGTGGACTTCAATCCCCAGAATTCCCAGCCAGCATGCTGACTGAGAATTCTGGGAATTGAAGTCGACGTGTCTTTAAGCTGCCACAGTTGAAAAACACTGGTTTAAAATATAGTAGACTCATTTCAATATAACAGATTCAGAAATAAACAGGAGTTAGTTTGTTATGATGCTTCATGCATGTATCATTGATGACATTCAGGTAGTCCACTGGTTGAAGTCCCTGTTGAATCACTGCAGGAGAATAGCAAATATGCTAACACTAGCATTGCCAAACTGTAGAAAAGGGGAAAAAAGTTTCTTATTGGAAGCTGGGGCTTCTGAGATGCTTGGCTCATGCATCCACTAGGGATCGTAGTCTCATCAATCATAAGGGAAATATTCAGACAGACTTAGTAATAGAACTAGTGGCTGGTTTTTTTTTTTTTAATTTCATCACTTGGGTGCCAGAAGGAGATATGATTTTCATCCCAACCAAAAAGGGCCACTGCTACCTGACCTACCTTTTTCAGTCTGACCAATTTATTTATTTTCATAGATTTAAAAAACACCCAGTTCCCAACAGCTCTGGGTGCATATGGCCAACTTCCAACAAATCAGAAGAGATTGATATTCATCTTGACTCCCTTCTCTCAGGCTTCCACTTGCAGAATCTACAATTTGGCTCTCCAAAATATAGCTGTGTGTGCAGCCTCCTAAGATCATGCCACAAATTCAGAAGTAAAATTGTCAAATTTCAGTGGTATTACTTTGGCCTGCTTTTTTTCAGGTTTAAGAATATTTTAAGGGTGAAAATAGAGCTGTTTGCCTCAGGGAAGCCTCTCTCTTCAATTGTAACTCCCAAATTCTCCCTTACAAGCTAAAAATATTGGCTGTGCCTCTTCCAGATACATCACAATAATACAAGAAGGGCTTCCACACCCCATCACAAGGTCAGGAGATCCCCTGATTTCTCAAACATTGCCTACCCCATCCTAGATTTTGACTATATTTCTCTCTGATATCTCTTCAGTCTGGGTTTTATTGTTATGGATTTTAATTTCTACTTGAACTAGGCTACAAACTCACTGGCTTATATAATTTGACTACATAAAAACTGCTTGTGGTAAAATTTTATTGATATACAGACATCTCCAGCCTGATAAATTCTCCAGAGAAAAATCATGATGGAATTTTATCTCTCTATATATCAGCTTGTTCTTTGCAATTATTTGATCAATAAACATATGATGAATGCACATTAGTAAAATATTGATGCAACATGCATGCGTTCCTCTCACAATCATGTAATATTGAGCACTTATCCCAAATCTTTGACCCATTCAGTGATTTGATCTACAACTCATGTCTGAGATGAGCATGTTAATTGGAGCTGATGAGAGGTTTTAGCTGAAATCATCCTGAGGTTCACAGAATGGGGAAGGTTGAAAGGAGAATTAAAAATCTGCAAATGAACAGAGGGAAATGCATCCATTTCTAGTAATCTTTAGTATTCTTTGTGTAAATTTAGAGATATAAAGCAGACAAATTTCTCAAATACTATTTTCAATTTGGAAATGAATTTGAAAGTTTAGAGAAACATTAAGATGGGGAGAATTTCATTAATTAGCTTCAATGATCACAACTCAGTCATGAAGAAGTGCTTTGCGCATAGAAAATCTCAGGTGTGGTCTCCAGCAACCCCAAGTAAGTCTGAGCAAGACTAAGCCCTGAAGATCCTGGTCTGTTAGCACTGATGCTACTAGATGTAGTGCACTACACTGACACTACAACCAATTTCCTGGGCCAAGCAAAAACACCTGAAATTTTCAATGTGCAGTCCTGAAATGAATGAAGCCAGTGCAAACTAGCTATGTTCTCATTTATGAATGGATGAACAGGTTCTGTTTATTGGTTGCTTTTCACACAGTCAACATTTCTGAATGGCAGCTCCATCCGCCTAATTTCAGTGTTAGCAGATTTAAACAGTTTAAGACAAGATGAGTCCCATTGGTAGAAAAGTCACCATATAAATCTGCTGAATAAATAAAATACATTAAACTAAATAAATAATGATATAGTGCTGTGATGACGAACCTATGGCACGCGTGCCAGAGGTGGCACACAGAGCCCTCTCTGTGGGCATGCGTGCCGTCGCCAGCTGCTCTTCTGGTTCCCAGTGCGCACATGCGCTCTGGCCAGCTGGCAGCTGCTGTGGCCTAGAGGTGGAGCTCTTGCCTCACAATCAGGAGGTTGTGAGTTCCATCCTAGGTAGAGGCAGATGTAGGGTCTCCTGCTTGGGCAGGGGGTTGGACCTGCAAGGTACCTTCCAACTCCGTTCATCTGTTAATCTGTCTTTGCAGGTGCTGGAAAACGGCCTGAAAACAGCCCGAAAAACAGCCAAAAACGGCCAAAAAACAGGCCATTTTTGGGCCATTTTCAGGACGTTTTTGGGCCATTTTTCGGGCCGTTTTCAGGCCATTTTTCAGGCCAAAATGGCCCAAAAATGGCCTGAAAATGGCCTGAAAATGGCCCGAAAAATGGCCCCAAAACGTCCTGAAAATGGCCAAAAATGGCCAAAAAAAGGCATGTGCATGCTGGCCAGCTGGTCTTTGGGTTTCCGGCGCTCCGGCACACACACATGCACGCGCCTGCATGCGCATTCTGGTTTGGGCACTCAGTGCCGAAAAGGTTCGCCATCACTGATATAGTGTTTCCGCAGATTTGTATATTATACTTTTCTCTAAGACAGGGTCCCCAAACCCCATTCTGAGAACCTATACCAGCCCACAGCCTGTTGGGATCTGGGCCATGCAAGTGGCAGGTGAACCAGGGGTGGGTTCCACTTACCTTCCCTACTGGTTCGCATCACAGAGCGTTATTTGCAGGGCCGCAGTGACCAGAGAACCGGTTCAGGGGTGTGGATAGCTGGCCATCGCTGCCAGTTCAGCGAGCGGGTGAAAATTTCTGCCACCGGTACAGGAGAACCAGTCCGAACCGGCAGCAACCCACCACTGGGGTGAACATGTGAAACTCCATTTGTGCAAGCAGCGGGCACACACACATGAAACCGTCCCTTCCCCCCCACTGCTGCTGCCACCGCTGCCGGTTTATGGACCCGGAAAGGTTGAGGACCGCTGCTCTAAGAAATAGGCAATTTATTATGCTACAATTATTTTGTTAATTATAATAATTTAGTGGTTGGTTAAGTTTCTATGTCTCACTCAAACAACCATATTCCAATTCTGATTTGAAATGAACCACAATGGATGACTTCTTAGATAATATTAGACCATAAATTGTGGTTTATGGGGTGAAATGTCTGGAATAATAAGACATGTTAGGATATCTATGTATATATTAGAATTTATTGTAGTATAGCGGTTAAGGGAACTGGGAGACACAGGTTCTATTGCTCGTTTAGACACAGAAACTGACTGGTTGAGTGATTTGGGTCAGTCATTTTTTTTCAACTCTAAACTGAGAAGTTGAAAAGCATTTATCTACCATCCCATACTAGACCAATATAGTAGATTATGGTCCATAGCTTTCATTGAGAAGATTTAATTCTGCAGTGGATTGATTTGAGATGACGATGATCATGATGATGATGATGAATGGATGACAGCAGGATTTGTGAACTCAGCTAAAATGTAGCATCGTCAGTGTAATGCCAACAAAAAAGCAAAGTCTCTGCCGCCCCAATCCTTACCATCTGAATTGCAAGCTTGAGGAAGAGAGCGATGTGCAGATGAGAGGCGATGAATACTTAGAAATGCAATTAGAGATACTTAGGCTTTGCAGATCTGCTTAGATGTGATAATAAGATTCATTTCTGTCATTCAAAAACTGCAGCCAGCCCAGTCCTGCTGACTTCAAAATACTTGGATTTAGACCCTCCTTTCTGTTCAACTGTTAAATTTAATTGACTTTCTTAAACAACCCATTTGGTTGCTCTTTTTGTCACGCTGACAACAACCAAAGAAGACAGTCTGCAGACCCACCAGAGTAGCAAGTAAATTCTTTCTTTTTTCTTCTTCTCCCCAAATACCAAGGTTTGAGTGGGCCAGGAAGATGAAATATAATTATGGCTGATCCTATCCTCATCAGTGAAGAAACGAGCGACGGCCATTGGAATAGGAGGCGGGCAATTTAGATGCCAAATTGTTGACTCCTGCTCGGAGGGAATTATAGTAATCAATTCTCTGTGGTTACGAAGGCATGAACTACTGCTGAGAGGTCGCCACGGGATAATAAAAGGGCATGTCACAACTGGCACAAATTGCGTGGCTAAAAAAAAAAAAAGTCCCAAAGCCAACATGCAACTTCCCATGAAAAGGGTGTGACTGTGTTGACAAGACTTCCAGTTCGACTTTCTGTTTCTAAATAATGATTGTCAGCAAGCAGAGGGAGGGGAGGGCAGGAGAGGAAAGATTGAAATGAAATTTCTCTCTACAGTGAGCTCAGTCCCTGATGTTTGCTCTAACAGCCTGGAGATAATCATTCAAATTCTTCTTCAAAGGAAAGGAGTTGTGGGCGCCACACAAGGGAAATACCTGCTTTTCTTCTAGCAACAAACTAGTAATATTCTTACCAGTGTTTATAAAAATTGCAAGACAGGTTGTTTTGCTGGCTACTAAAGTTCAGAAACAGAAAATAAAGCCAACTAAGTTATCATATTTTTCTTTCTGATGGGACAGTGGGGCAATGTTTGGGGATAACATTAAAAGTCAGAGCATAGCATGTTATTTTTAAGTTTTAAAATTCTATCTATCCATCCATCCTGATGTTATATATCACATATCTCCCTTTTCCCAAACACTGCACATAAAGGACATTTGGACCTATAAAGAACATCTATGAATTAAGGGCAAAAGTTTAGCAACAACGTCAAAAGAAGTTCTTAAGACATTTTTCCACAAATTGAGGAGAAAGGAAAATCTCATTGTGGTCATATTTTCTATATACACACATAGGCACATAGACACACGCACACTGTCTATCCTTTTAATATAAACAGGGTATATTTATAAAGCTTAAGGAAATATGAAACAGATTCACTGTTTTTTCAACACCAAGAAGCCACGTCAAGGCTGATAAGCAATTACACAGCAAACCCCATCCTATTTCTTCAGGGACCTGGACAGAGAACTCTATTTTTATTGCACAAAAGTCAATATAACAACCACAAGAACAGACATATACAGCACTCTTGCTCACAATCCCTTCTGGTGTATTGACTGCTAGCATTTCCTCTTTGACTTCATTTTAAAAGGAAACCAAGACCTACATTTGCCTGTGGGTGTAGGGAAAGGAGTGGGAGAACTAACATGTTATCTTTACCCACCAGTTTTGGGGTATTCCCTAATGTCCATTTTTATTCATGTCCTATAGACTCTGAAAATGTCAATACATCATGCAGTCCATGTAAAATTTTTGAAAGTAAGCACCATAGTTTTGCATGGATCTTCGGTCATACAAGGAAGTATAAAAGGTTCCTGCTGGTGCTACTCAAAATACACCCTCTAAGATAAATAGACACACTTCAGAATATAACTATTAGGGCCAAGGGATGATTTAAAAGACAAACTGTTTCAAAAGAAATTTGAAGTTTTTTGTAAAAGAATCCAAAAGCCCCTTTTATGCAGAAGATTATTTTATTTTTAATCTCCACCTATTGGATTCTCATTTTGGTAATTATTCTTGTTCTGTACTTATTTTAAAGTGCAGCTGTATACATATGTCTAGTCAAATATCAGTTCGTTTAATAGGCCTTATTGCCTGATAAGCAGATACAGTATTACAATCTAACAGTGCAATTTTATACAGCTCTATTTAAAAGTCCAGTTTAGTTTAATAGGGTTCACAAACTTAGAACGGTAGGCAGCATTTGGAAATTTGCTTTCAGACATCAATGAGATGTACTTCTGAGTAGATAGGTGCAGGATTACATTGTAAGGAAAAAATCTAATATTGCAAGTTCTAGCTCTTTCTAGTCCAATTCCTGTCCTTCCACAGCGGCACAAGTCTACTTCAAAGGGTTCCTCAACTACTCATTTTTCCTCTGCTACAAGAATTATTTTCTTAAATTTCCATTTCATTATTAGGAAATACAAAATATCCTTAATTAACATTATATATATGGAATTAGCTGAATAACAATCTTAGAAGATGCTTTACACTATTGGTCTTTAGCTGTTGTGACCATCTAAAATTTAATTGCCCTCATGTTTTGCACCAGTAAGCTTTATACCTTAACCCAATTCTTCATTTTTGATTTGTTTCTACTGACAGGGAGAGACAGGATTATCAGAGAAGTACCATTGATTGTATTATCTTTCATAAATGTGTAAAAAGTTCCTTTTGAAGCAACCATTATTGATGATTATTACTATATATTTGGTTGCAGATACTAATGCCTAACTATAAATTAAACACCAAAATAGAATTAAGGGGGGGGGGACAACAAGTCCTGACAGAACTCCTCACACAGAGACCTCTTTGTTGACCACTGATGCCCTGTAAAAATGAGAGAAAGAATATCAGTAAGCAACTTTTTGAGAGGACAGGAGAAAATTTGTTCATTTTCAAGAAAGATATGGGGTATTTGTTTAAGATTTCAGTGTGCATGGGAAAAATACTGTCCTCTTTAATTCTCTAGAAAATGAGTAGGACCATCACCCTGAGCCATTTCCTTAGCTTAGCAATATATAATGCAAACTCCTTATACAGAGATATTTACATATGTACTGTATATTCACAATATATTTCCACAATGCAAATCTCCATGACCTCACTAATTGGATCTCTTTATGTCCTGTTAATCAAAGAAAATGTTAAATTCTTCTTGCATACAAACATGTCTGCCATTATAACTGTCTATAACATAGGCAACTCCAAAGAGAACAGCTGAAGTTCATTTTGTATGTTACCCAAATTACCATATGGTGTATGGCCACATAATTTGGTTATTTGATAAAGGGTTGACATTGTAGGATTTGGGAGCCATCCTTCAATAGAGATGAATGAGCTGTTATAAAGTCTGTCTTTAGGGAGAACATCAGTATAGACTGACTTTTAAATGCAGATCAAACTTCAGAGGAGATGCTTATGTGTGGCAATTTGATGTGACTTTAGGTCAAATATGATTCCTAAAAGCATATGGTTATAACTTCATAAAGATCACACTGTGACTTTTAGGGATACAGATCTTCTAAAGGGAGGTTGAGAAATACTACAAAAACAATTGAGGAAATGTGTTCCTGTGTATCTGTTGGTCTTATTTGAGAACATAACAATACTTTCTTGATTTTCAAACTTGAGTTTTTTGGTACCCTTGGGACATCAGCAGCAAATTACAATTTGAGCTCAGATGTTTAGGGAAGCCAAAAGGCATTGTTTTAGTTTTGCTGCATTTAAATCCAGTTTGTTTTCTTGGATCCAGTCTGTCAAAATCTTTTTGCAGTTCAGTCGTTCTGCGAGAAACAGATTTGCCATTAAAATGCACAGTCGTGCCATCTGCATAAAAGTATAGAACGGTAATGACACATCCATGCAAGAAATCATTAATAAGAGAGAAAGTCGGAATGAGTGACACCCCTCCGGGAGGAGGAGGAGGAGAGGATGTTAACTGACACCTTTTACTGACAAACAGAGGGAGGAGAAAGGGAGAGAGAGAGAGACAGATTGAGGTTTGCTGGGGAAAAACTGGCCTTCTGACAACAGACATGCTGAAGCACCAGGAACCTGTTTTCTCTAGGAAAAAATATTACAGGTCTGAAGCTTCAGTTTCTGCCAAAGCAGTTTGTAAGATCAGCAGAGGCAGTTGCTGCCATTATGCAGGGTTAAATATTGTAGTATCAAAGAGTAGTTCATTACAACATAATTGGGACAGCATATCTGAAATTGTACCAATCTAGTATTTAATTTTTCTAATTTTAAGTTGTTTTCAGTGATTATTTATAACAGGGATAATCAAATTCTCTATTCTCTGGGATAACTCCACTGACTGGAATTTGGAAAGGGCAGGTGCACAATAATGTGGACAATCTCTAGGAATGCAATTTTTCATTGGGGCAAATTTATTTCTATCTATTTCAAGCAACTTTATCTTACTCTTCAGCTTAGAAAGCTCAGAACACAATGAGGTAAATGCTTATTGCAGACTTATAAACTAAAATATATGATGTAAAAAGAGGGAAGGGAAAATGGCATCTGTTTTTAAGTTATGGAAGAATTGTAATAATTAACAGATTAACAGAGTTGGAAGGGACCTTGTAGGTCATCTAGTCCAACTCCCCACCCAAGCAGGAGACCCTACACCATTTCTGACAGATGGCAGTCCAGTCTCTTCTTGAAAGCTTCCAGTGATGAAGCTCCCATAACTTTTGAAGGCAAGCTGTTCCATTGGTTGATTGCTCTCACTGTCAGAAAATTTCTCCTTATTTCCAGGTTGAATCTCTCCTTGTTCAGTTTCCATCCATTATTCCTTGTCTGGCCTTCAGGTGCTTTGGAAAATAGCTTGACCCCCTCCTCTCTGTGGCAACCCCTCAAATATTGGAACACTGCTATCATGTCTCCCCTGGTCCTTTTCTTCACTAGACTAGCCATGCCAGTTCCTGCAACCGTTCTTCGTATGTTTTAGCCTGCAGTCCCATAATCAACTTGGTTGCTCTTCTCTGCACTCAGTATGTCCACAGTATTTTGCTGGTCTACTAATTTAGTCACTACGTTGAAGAATGAAATCAGATTGGTTTGGCATGATCTGTTTTTAACAAACCCATGCTGACTTCTAGTTATTACTTTACTTGTTTTTAGATGTTGGCAGATCTGTTTTTTATTATCTTTTCCAGTATCTTTCCAGGTATTGATGTTAGGCTGATTGGTCTGTAGTTTCCTGGGTCTGGTTTTTTTCCTTTTTTGAAGCTCTTTTCCAGTCCTCTTTTCCAGTCCCCTGGTACTCCAGGATTTTTTATTTTTTTAATGAAGGAAGAAGAATTGTATGAAGCTGATCTTTCATCAGAATCTGTGCAGATGTTGTGATTCCTTTCAGTTGCTTTGTAGCAGCCTAAGGAAATGGTTAGTTCTAGATAAGGGTGAGGAGAAGACAAATGAAGCTGATATTCCTACAAAGCTGTCTCCATGTTCCATCCCTCACAGATACATTTTGTGTTTAATGGCTTGAAATTCTTCCTGACCCAGAGAAGCTAATTGTTTTGAATCATGCCTTGAAGTTATATGCCTTGAAAGTGATTGATACTTCTATCAATTAATGGTTGCTCATAGATTTAATGGGTAAGCCAGCCAAAGTGAGATGGTGCTAGCATCAGTGGGATTAACGTGAGTTTAAAATAATAACACTCACATTTTGTGTAAGAACTGCTTTTTACAAGATGAGAAGTAAACAGTTTGAGGCCAGACTAATCCATGAAAATAACAAAGGTCAAGGTTATCGCTCCTCCTCCTCATAAGCACAAGATCTCCAGTCTACTAAACTGCACAGGTAAGAAAAAGAGGTACTGGAAGGGAACCATGGTTTAATGTATAAAGGGTTTGCATTTTAAGCCTGGCAATGGTTGGATTTTTTTTCTTAGTAGCTTTCCCTCCTTCAATAAACTGACTTATCTGAAACCTGAGACCTTGTGTTAGATTTGGGCGTGAAAGAAGGAACGAGACACAAGAACTGTTCAGCACCTTTTATTCTCCTGGCTGATTGCAATACGAACTGCTGGCAGGCTGCAGGGAAGCTGCTTTTAAGGGCTTCCCTATAGCCTAGCCGGCCACTGACAGTAGTTCATTTCTCCCGCCGCTAGATTAGCCAATCAGCGGCGGCTATGCAAATCTGTGCTCCGTACGGCAGTACGTAACACCCCTCCCCTCTTAGTTCTTGGAACATCCAATCTGTGATCGACGTAGGTCACGTAGTTGCGCAAGTAAACAGGGCACCGTAAGGTTCTACTGGGCCTGCGCGATTCAGTTCCTCGGGAATCTTCAACTGGAGCGGACATGCTGTTGCTGCTCCAGTTCCTGTTTGTGGAATGATCTGGAACTGACTGCTAGGCGTGGCGGCTGAAGTCTTGGCGTCTTCGTCCTCCAATCCCGGGTGACTTCGCTGGACTCCGGTGCCTGCAGGTAGGGAGTCACGCTCCTCCTCCGGGTTTGAGAATAGGTCCTCCTGGTTCATTGTAGGCAGGGCCTGGCTCTTGGCATGGTCGTCTTGGTTGCTTGTTCTGTATGGTCTTCGGGGCAGAGACTCACGTTGTTCTGGCCCGTGCACTGGGCTTTCTTGCGGCTGGGCTGCCTCTGGTTGGCGGAGCCAGGAGTCTCCCAGCCTACTCCTGAGCTGGTCGATGTGTCTTCACCACACTCAACCATCGTCAAGTCTAAGTTGGTAGGATTTCGGCCCGGTGACTGCTATGACGGTGGCCTTCACCCACTTGGGATCCCCCGCATAGTTTTGGGCGAACACTAGCTCGTCTGTTGCTAGTGTTCGGGTCAACCTGCTTGAATCCAGGGGTGTCTCTGGGTGATAGTTAGGGTTCAATCTGTCCATTTGGGACCTCAACTTTCGTCCCATCAGCATTTCTGCCAGGCTCCGGTTAGTGGCCGCGCGTGGTTTGATGTGTTGGGCCAGCAGGAACTGATCGATCCATTCTTGCCAGTTCCCTGGGCCCATTCTGGTCAGAGTCTCTTTCGTCATTCTCACCATTCTTTCCGCCCGGCCGTTGCTAGCCAGGTTAAATGGCGAAACTAGCACATGCCTTATTCCTAGGTTGGCCAGGAATGACTCCATGTGCTTTGCTGTCAGCTGGGGCCTGTTGTCCGACATGAGAACATCTGGCAGGCCGTGGATTGCAAAAATCCTCCTTAGTGTCCGTATAGTGGCTTCTGTAGTTGGGGTGTGCATGGTCACTACCTCCAGCCATTTGGAGTAGGCGTCCACAACGATCAAGAATGTTTGCCCTGCCATAGGTCCCGCAAAGTCTATGTAGATTCTTGACCATGGGGCTTTGGAATCTCCCATTCCAATGGGTTGGTCCGTGGCGGAGCCAGCCGGTTTTCTTGGCATGGCAGGCAAGTCGCCACCCACTTGGTAATGTCCTGATCCAACTTAGGCCACCACAGGTAACTCCTGGCCAGTGCTTTCATGTGCACTATCCCTGGGTGTCCTATATGCAGGGTCCCCATCACCCTTTTCCGTAGACTCTGGGGTACCACAACTTGCTCCCCCCACAGTAAACACCCCTTCAATATGGACAGTTCAATTTGTTTATTCTTAAACGGCCTAAATTCTTCCCCCTCCTCTTCCTGTGGCCATCCCCTTAACACCCAGTTCATGACTTTGGACAAAACTGTGTCCTTCGCTGTATGTTCTGCGATGTCCCGAGATGTGACAGGGCTGGTTCATTCAATGTCGACTAGTAAAATTTCAGCCACAGGAGCGGGGTCTTCAACGAGATCAGGTGTGGGGCAGTGGCTGCGGGCGTCGGCGTGTCCGATGCTCTTCCCTGGTCAGTGGGTCAGCTTGTAGCTGTAGCCTGACAGGAATATAGACCAGCGTGTCATCCTGGGTGACATGTATTGAGGCGTTTGTTGGTTGCCTGCGAGTAGACCCAGTAATGGTTTGTGGTCAGTCACAAGTTCGAATTTGCAGCCGTAGAGATATTCATGGAAACACTTGATGCCGGCCACTGCAGCAAGCGCTTCTTTGTCCAGTTGGCTGTAGTTTCACTCAGCTGGTGATAGTGTTTTGGAGTAATATGCGATGGGGGCTTCTGATCCATTGGGAAGTTGATGGCTGAGGACGGCCCCCACTCCAAAAGGGGATGCGTCACACGTTAACAGTAGGGGGAGGGTCTCACTGTATTGCATGAGGACCCTGTTGGATGAGAGTAAGTCCTTTACGGCAGCAAAAGCATTGGCCTCTCTCGGTCCCCAAGTCCACGTGGCCATCTTCCCCAGAAGCCTGTGGAGAGGCTCAGCAACGGTCGTCTTCCGTTTTAAAAAGATGGCATAAAAGTTTAGTAATCCCAGGAATGCTTGCAACTCCACCTTATTCTTGGGGGTCGGCGCCTCTTTAATGGCTTTTATTTTTGCATCTGTGGGACGAATGCCGGACCTGTCGATTAGGAATCCCAGGAATTCTACTTTGGTGACCCCTATTTTACATTTGTCCCTTTTTACTTTGAGGCCCCTTTGCTGGAAACGGCTTAGCACTTCATGCAGCCTGCTCATTAGTTGTTCCTTTGAGTTCCCCGAGATGAGGACGTCATTGGAATAGGGAACCACTCAGGGGATGCTATGTAACAACCGTTCCATCATGCTCTGGAACAGTCCTGGGGCCATGCTTACCCCCAAATTGCAGGTGGTTGCACTTAAATGCCCCCTGTGCGTGACAATCGTCTGGGCTTCCGCGGTGGCTGCGTCCACTGGCAATTGTTGGTACGCTTGAGCCAGGTCTAATTTGGCAAAAATTTTCCCATTTCCTAGGGAGTGCAATAGGTGTTGCACTACGGGCACTGGGTAAGCGTTTGGCTGCAGTGCCCTGTTAATGGTGCCCTTATAGTCTGCACACACGCGAATCGAGTCATCTGGCTTCATCGGGGTGACGATGGGGGTTTCCCATGTGGCATGGTCAACTGGCTCTAGTACCCCTTGGGCGATTAACTTGTCCAGTTGTTTGTCCACTTTTGGCCGAAGTGCAAAAGGGACTCTTCGGGGTTTTAATCTGATGGGGGTGACACTGGTGTCTAAGTTAAATGATATGGGCTTGCCCTTATATTTACCTAAACTCCCGTCGAACACGTCTTGGAAGTCCGCCAGTAGCTTGTCCAGCTTGTCCCCCTGAATTTGGTGTAGTCCGGTGATGCCGATGCCAAGAGGCTTGAGCCATTCTACTCCGAGCAGGGTCGGTCTGTTTCCCTCGACGACGGTTAGTGGTAGACTGCCTCTGAATTCTTTGAATTTCAGGGGTACTTCTGCCTGTCCTAGCACTCGTATGGGGTTGCCCTGGAAGTCGTTGAACCGAATGTGCTGTGGCTTGAGCTGGTGCATTGTGATGGCCGGCAGAACTTGCTTCAGGTTTTCCCAGGACATTATGGTGAATATGGGGCCGGTGTCTAGCTCCATCTTGCATGGGGTTCCCTCAATGGACACGGTGATGTGGAACTTCCCCCTTTGGCCGGCGTTGGAGTGACCCACAGTGGTGTTGTAGATCCCCCGGTTTTCCTGGTATTGGTAATCGTTCCTGTGCCTACCTCGCTGGCCCCCTGAATGGTTCTGCCCTTGTCTTCCTGGTCCTGTGGGTGGTTTGGGTTGGTATTGGGCTGGCTGGTAGGGGGTCGGTTGGGTGGCTCGGCAAGCTTCCGCGATGTGCTCTCTTTTCTGGCAGTGGTGGCAAATGGCATCTTTGAATTTACAAAGCACCATGGCATGGCCCCCTAGGCACCCTGACCATCGGATTTGCCTGTTCTCATAGTCTCTGGGGCTTACCCTTTTCTCTGTGTGGACCCGGTGCACCAGTTCGTCCTCCTCTGACTCGTCATCGTATTCGGGGACTTCGGTCATCCAATCGGGCTCCCTGTGTGTGTGATGGACAGTACCAGTCTTTCGGATATCTGCTGCTGAGTTGTCCGATGATTCAGCAGCTCGAGCTTCTTCTACGACATCCTTGAAAGTTGCCCCCCATCTGATCAGCAGCTTCTTTTGCAGATTGAGAACTCTCATTCCTAAAATGATCTGATCTTTCATCATTTCCTCTGGGTTTATGAATTTGCATTTGGTTGCGATCTCCCAGAGTTTAGCTACAAAGTCATTTATAGATTCACCATCGTGCTGGCGGCGATGGTAAAATTCATTTCTGCTGACCATCGGGGTTGCTGCGGGAGCGTAATGTTCCTTCAGGGTTGTCTGGAGTGTTGTCCATGAAATGGACTCGATGTCCGTGGGAGCCACCAAGGTCTGTGCCATTTTATAAATTTTTGGCCCGCAGTAGGTTAGGAAGAAAGCCCTCTTCCTATTGTCGGGTAGATCCTGGAAATTGTTGGCTTCCAGGAACATCCGAAAACGGCTCATATATGTGTGCCATACTTCCGTCTTCGGGTCGAAGATTGCTGGAGCGGGAGAGGTGTGGGTAACCATCCTCAAGGTTCGGCCGGAGCAGGCGATGCTTGCTTCTAAGATGGCCGTGGATGCCACGAGGTGCCTTTGTTCTGTTGTCCTTCTTCAGAATCCCACCTTCGTCGCCAGTGTTTGATTTGGGTGCGAAAGAAGGAACAAGACACAGGAACTGTTCAGCACCTTTTATTCTCCTGGCTGATTGCAATACGAACTGCCGGCAGGCTGCAGGGAAGCCGCTTTTAAGGGCTTCCCTATAGCCTAGCCGGCCACTGACAGTAGTTCATTTCTCCCGCCGCGAGATTAGCCAATCAGCGGCGGCTATGCAAATCTGTGCTCCGTACGGCAGTACGTAACACCTTGAATCCTGTCTGTGTTCTTGTAGTTCAAGTAGCAGCCAAGACAAACCTGACATTCAATAGCAGCAACAGGTCATTTCATTCTGTCAGCTTAAATAGAGCAGCAGTCGGTGTCTCCCTTTCTTCCCTCTCTCCTTGAGCCAAGAAAGATATTCACATATCCTGTGGCAGAAAACCTCATAAATACCTTTAAACTTCCTCTGGTATGAAACCTTCTCCCTCCAACTATTTGATAATAATTCAATAAAAAGTGGATGACGTATCATGAGGCTGCCAGTGCTTACAGGTACAGCTAATTCTGGTATTTATTTTTGATATTTATTATTTATACCTTGACTTTCGATTCAATAAAAACTTACAATGGTTTGCAAACATGGCATGCATCCATAAAACATTAAAACATTCCTCCTCAAATGAAACAACCTAACCCAAACACAAATCCTGAAGTGAGAATAATTCCTATATTATTCAGACATCAACAGGTCTGTCCTGACTGGTTTCCAAAATACTATAAGAGAAGATATCATCTGGATTCCTGCAGGCAAGGTAGGTATTCCACAGGAGAGCTTCATAACTCATAAAACTGTGACCTTAAGGGGAGGGGATATTTTCAACCTCCCCCTCTGGGCTAAATAGTTGGGTTGTTTATCCCTGTAGCAGGCAATTCTGCAAATACCTAGGTGCCAAGCCTATGTTTATAGATGTGCTTGCTTTGAAGAAGTGCATGGAAGCAGAAGCTGTGCCGCTCTGAGCTTTTCGGGTGCATACAAGACAAGCAGTGCAAATGTTCAGTGTATTAACACTTAGTTATATGAGCTAATGTTAGGCTGCTTCTGTTACTTTATTAATTCTCATAAAAAGAGATGGGCAAAGTATCTATTTTACCCCCACCCCTAACCCCCCAGAGTCAGCATATTGCCCCCAACAATCTAGGTCCTCATTTTACCGACTTCAGAAGGATGGAAGGCTGAGTCAACCTTGAGCCAGTGCAGGAGTGGGTTCCGGATTCTTCTACTGCTGGTTCACTCAGGGACGCGCCACACGGGTGGGCGCACGTTGTGCATCACACGGGTGGGCGCAGGCACGCGCGCGCTTTGCGTGCGCTCATGTGCAGTACTAAAAAAGGCTTCTGCGCATGCACAGAAGCAAAAAACAAGATGGCGCCGCCTACGGCGCTGCCGAGAGAACCGGCTCGGGGGCGTGGCAGGCCTGGGTCACTGCCAGTTCCAGCGACCCAGGCCGCCAAGTTACTTACAGCTCTATAGAACTGGTCCGAACTGGTAGGAACCCACCTCTGAGCCAGTGAGACTCGAGTTGCCAAACTGCTGGCATTCGGCAGTCAGCACAATTAGCCTGCAATACTGCATTTTAACCACTGCGCCACCACAGCTCATAGACTGTATATTGAAAGTTTTCATTATTATACTCCTACTTCATCCTCTATTTTAGGAAGTATACTTGACCCAAAAAAGGCTTTCCCTTCTTCCTTGGAATGGGGAAGCTGAAATGGCAAGACAATACCCAATGACAGTCACTTAAAAACATGGAAATAGGAGAAGAAATGCTTGCTCATACATTTTGGATTTTTTTTCTTATGAACCAGTTAGACCTTGGCTATTTTCTACTTACTCAAATGTGTACTTTGAGGTAGAGGGTTGAATGACGGAGACTAATTTTAGAATGTAGAACAACTAACTTATATGTCTATCTATTCAAAAGTGACATTGACTGAAAATACACAGTCTTCTCCAGGGTACACCTTTGACCATGCTGGATTCATACATACATACATACATACATACATACATACATACATACATGCATGCATGCATGCATGCATGCATACATACACACATACACACATACATGTCTCCATCTACACCTTAAAAAAAAATCTGTTCCTCAGAAAAGAGCCCTGAGCAATTTACAAGAGAAAGGGAGCAAGGGATTAATTTTAAATAAAACCATCATGACAAAATCAACCATGTTTAAAAACAATAAATAAAGCAAAATTAGAGAGTTTATTTTAAAAATCCTCAAAGCAAAATAAATAGCAGACAATCTAAAAGGTGGTTTGATCTTGAAATCACATAAATGCCTGGAGGAACAGACTTTTTGATTGTTTTCTGAAAAAGGTCAGCAGTGGGGAGTCAATCAAACTTTTCTCAGGAGAGAGTGCCATTATTCGGACATAGTCATTGAGAAACCTTCCTCCCATCTCTTGCAATGTCAGTCAATCCACTCAGGATATCTGCAGGGAGCATGAAAAATAAAAATAAAGATGCTGCCTATGGCTGTGGAATCAAAGCCTTACTCCTTTAATTGCCTGGTTGTGGCCACCATTTTTACCCCTCCTGCCCCACAGATGTTCCTGATCCCTCTAAAGAGACTTTAAGCAGAGTTTTCTGGGTGATCTTAGTATACAGGCTGGAAGCCATTTAGGAAGTGATAATATTTAGTGGCATTAGGACTTTACAATATATATATATTAGATAGATAGATAGATAGATAGATAGATAGATAGATAGATAGATAGATAGATAGATAGATAGATAGATAGATAGATAGATAGAGAGAGAGATAGATAGATAGAGAGATAGATAGAGAGATAGAGATAGAGATAGAGAGATAGAGAGATAGAGAGATAGAGAGATAGATAGAGATAGAGAGAGAGAGAGAGAGAGAGAGAGAGAGAGAGAGAGAGAGAGAGAGANATACATAGATACATAGATCTATATCTATCTATATCTATATCAATATCTATCTATCCATCTATCTATCATCTATCTATCTATCTATCTATCTATCTATCTATCTATCTATCTATCTATCTATCTATCTATCATCTATCTATCTATCTATCGAGAGATATTATATAAACCTTATTATGGTTTTAGAAGCTCACTAACATTTTCTGTAGCACTTTCAGCTTCAGACAATCTTTCAAAGCAGCTCTATATAGAACTGTTGCTGTAGTCAAATTAAAAAACCTATTAAATGTGAATCACTAAACTTAAACTTTTTTTTAGATCTAGGTTGGGATACAGCTAATAGATCAGTCAGAGTTGGGCATAAGTGGATGCTATATTTCCTGGGATTATTTGACAAGCAATACCTAATTTGGTACTCCAGTCCATGGTGTCTCAGGAAGTTAATACACAGATTTCAAGTGCAGAACTGGACAGAACCACAAAAGGGGAACAACTTTAAGCAGTAAGACTTGCCATTGGCTTGTGAGAGTCCAGATCTAATTAATTTTCAAAAGCCACTTCCTCTTTGCTTGCTCAAGTTGCAGAATGAATTTGGATCAAGCACTAAAGTCCACTTTCCTAGGCTTTGCCTAGGAAAGCCCACTGATCATGATCTTTCTCCTATTTAAATCATTTGACAATATGATAAGCCTAGATATAGGTCCTCCTTGCTACAAAAATCACCTGTGTCTTACATGATGGACTGGAATTAAGGCAAATGTCTGGCTACAAATTTGTTATCTGGAGTGCTGCCTTGTTTGTTGGAATTCCCGCCCCCCAATCCCAGGCCTAAGAACCAGCTATCCATAGTGGCTCCATTTATCTAGAGGAGAAGGAGAGAAGGAATATATTCTCTTCTATTCTAAAGAACTAAGCCTGGTTGGCCTCACAATTCAAGAATCAGGGGCAGTGGTTAGAATGCAGTACTGCAGGCTACTTCTGCTGACTGCCGGCTGCCTGCAATTTGGCAGTTTGAATCTCACCAGGCTCAAGGTTGACTCAGCCCTCCATCCTTCCGAGGTGGGTAAAATGAGGACCCAAATTGTTGGGGGCAATAGGCTTACTTTGTAAAAACACTTAGAGAGGGCTGTAAAGCACTGTGAAGTGGTATATAAGTCTAAGTGCTATTGCTATTATGACTCCAAATCCCAATCCACTAATATACCATGGTCAATTGGATCAAAAAACACTGAGGGATTCAAAGAACAATATAGCAGTAGGTTTCCCCCACCCCCCTCTATCTCTTGATTAGAGTCATTGATTACAGCATGGGTGTCAAACTGTCTGCGTCACGTTGCCATCACATAACGTTTCGCAACGCTTTTCCCATTCGCGGAGCTAGGGTGGGCATTGCCTGCATGTGATGCATCTGGCCCGTGGGCCACCAGTTTGACACCTCTGGATTAGAGCAACCACCATATTCCCACCACTACCATCATATTCAGATCTGAATCCAGAGTGCAATGGATTAAGATAATAGGATTCTTCCAAGAATGCCATAGTGCAGTGATGGTGAACCTTTTTTGGTTCACGTGCCAAAAGGGGGGGTGCGGGGGGTCACGTGCGCATGTGCCCACACCCATAATTCCATGCAGGCCCCCCCCACGCATGCGCACGTGACCCCCCTCCTCCCGGCACGCAATGGCACACCCGTTTTTCGCTCTCACCAGGCTTCAGAGCCTTTCTAGGAGCCTGGGGAGGGCGAAAACCCCACCCCCCTGGAGGCCCTCCGGAGGCCAGAAATGGCCCATTTCAAGTTGGGAAACAGGCCATTTCTGGCCTCCGGAGGACCTCCGGGGGGTGGGGAAGGCCGTTTTCGCCCTCCCCAGGCTCCTAGAAAGGCGCTAAAGCCTGGGGAGAGCAAAAAAACGGCACTTCCGGTCCAACTGGAAGTTGGCAAACAGAACGTTTCCGGTCTCCAGAGGACCTCCGGGGGTGGGTGGGGAAGGCTGCTTTCACCCTCCCCAGGCTCCTAGAAAGGCTCTGGAGCTTGGGGAGAGCAAAAACGGGCCTTCCCCACCCACTCCGGAGGCTGGAAACAGCCTGTTTCCCAACTCCCAGTGGGCCCAGAAGGCCCGAAAATCAGCTGGCTGGCGCGCCGGACCTGAGCTCGCGTGCCCACCGATATGGCTCCGCGTGCCACTTGTGGCATGCGTGCCATAGGTTCACCATCACGGCCATAGTGCCTGAAAAATCAATCAAAGCATTTCAGAGTCTCTTTGTTCCATTAATCTTTGACGGTGGACCATCTTAATTGGTTCTCTTGCCCCTGTGAGGTGCTCAGCCACCTGTTTCATTCTCACCTCATGATGATAGAATGAAAGTTCCCCATCAGCAGCTGATTGAGTTATTCATTTTACCCAAAAGCCCAAACTGACAGTATGCTATGTAGCATGTTTGGGCTTTCACTTACGTAAATTAGTTACATATAGTTGGTAGAGAAAGTGTAAGGACAACTTGGGCAGAGGTTTAAAGGAAAAATCAATATTGTACCCAAACTGATCTTGTCCAACTTCTCCTCTGAAAGAGATTTCTATTATTGTACCTTGTTCTCAGGATGTAGTCGAAGTTCTTTAGATGTTGGGATGATGGAAGGGGGAGTAGAAGGTTTGATCTGGCTTTTATTATTGCAGTAAATGCAGGTTTCTTCTTCTTTTTTTCTAGGTGCCAATTGAAAGGGACCATAGCAAGAACTTCCTTATAATTGTTACTTGGGAAGAAAGACAGGGGGCTGCTAACAAGATAGTTGAACAACAAAATTGTACAATTGATGATACTGAGGTTCTAGCATGATGGAATCTTATAATTACTGGAAGAACACCAGCACCATGATGAGCATTTCACCAACATTTATTCTCCTTTGTTGTTGAAACCATATACCAAGAGCAATATCTGTTTCATTTTGTTCTAACTGTCAGGAAATTTCTCCTTAGTTCTAAGTTGCTTCTCTCCTTGATTAGTTTCTACCCATTGCTTCTTGTTCTACCCTCAGGTGCTTTGGAAAATAGTTTGACTCCCTCTTCTTTGTGGCAACCCCTGAGATATTGGAACAGTGCTATCATGTCTCCCCTAGTCCTTCTTTTAATTAAACTAGAATACCCAGTTCCTGCAACCGTTCTTCATATGTTTTAGCCTCCAGTCCCCTAATCATCTTTGTTGCTCTTCTCTGCACTCTTTCTAGAGTCTCAACATCCTTTTTACATTGTGGCGACCAAAACTGAATGCAGTATTCCAAGTGTGGCCTTACCAAAGCATTATAAAGTGGTATTAGCACTTCACGTGATCTTGATTGTATCCCTCTGTTAATGCAACTTAGGATTGCATTGGCTTTTTTGGCTGCCGCTGCACACTGCTGGATCATATTTAGATGGTTGTCCACTAGGACTCCAAGATCCCTCTCACAGTTACTACTGTTGAGCAAGGTACCACATATACTGTACCCGTGCATTTTGTTTTTCTTGCCTAAATGTAGAACCTTACTTTTTTCACCATTGAATTTCATTTTGTTAGATAGCGTCCAATGTTCAAGTCTGTCAAGATCCTTCTGTATCTTGAGCCTATCTTCTGGAGTGTTGGCTATTCCTGCCAGTTTGGTGTCATCTGCAAATTTGATGAGTTCCCCATCTATCCCCTCGTCCAAGTCATTGATGATTTTAGAATATGAAAATGTGATAAAGTATTAAATGTTAAAATAAGATTAATACAATACATTTAGATACAGGATTAAAAAGTGTAATATATCAACCATTACATTAAGATTGGGAAGACCTGGGGTCTAGTCTGTCTCCAGCCAAGGAAGCCAAACAAATGACTTTGGGCCAATCACTCTGTCCCTAGCTCAAACTACTGATGGTTATTATGGGAATAAAATGAAGGGACACTGTTTTATAGGCCACTTACATTACTACAAATTCTAATTGGAGGAATTATATTACTTTACAGAGGATCATCCATTTGAAGAAGTTACTATAAAAATAAAATTTAGTGTCTATATAGTCCATGCTCACTTTAAAGAGAAGGTAATAAAAAAAACATTTTTTTTATCAGCAATTACTGAATTCTTGCCCATTGTCAACCCTACCCAACCCTACCATGATGTGATATATTGGACTTCTATTTAAATTATATATACATTTTACATAAAGCTATGATCTATGTTATCCTCTTCGTGGGCAGACCATCCTCTGTGCAAATTTACTTGATTTAATGGATAGAAAGATGAAAGATAGATAGAAATAAATCTAAAATCTGAACACTGGAAGAGAAAAGAAAAAGAGCAGCACCTGGGTAAACTCTTAATTGGCACCGTCTTTTCTGGCTATATAAAGCATGATATCCTCAGGTCCAGAAGGCAGTTATGGGTGTGTGTGGAGAGAGAAGAGAGAGAAAGATAATAATATTAAAAATTATGACTCCTCAGTTCCTAATTGAAGATCTACAGAACTTTAAGATAGGGGAAGAAAACACGTATCATTGTTAAGACCTATATTTAACCCACATGGAAAATATGACTTTTACCTTTTTTGATCTTAAAGCAAATCACAAATATTGATGTACAATACTCTGTTATGAATAACAGAATAAGATCATTGGTTTTCAGGAATAATAATCTTTATTATTCCAAAGAAAATTACTTGATTATGAGCTTAATTCTGGTTTTGGAAGAATATTTAAATCAATGAGAAAGGAGCACATGACATGCAAAGGAAAAGTTTGGACTAGTATTTGGAATTACAGACGCTTAACTGAATGTATAAAGATGTGGTAGCCACACCCAGTGTTTTAAAATGCCAAAACACCACATTGCTTATGAAGTTTAATGCAAAACAGTTGTTTGCTTTTCCCCCCTTTCATCTGCAGAGTAACCCTCCCCCTCCTTACAATGTAGAAGAAAGTGTGATGGTTCAGTTCTTTTGAGGCCCAACTTATTGACGCCTCCCAGAACTTGCTAGTCTGCTTGGTACCTTGTGGAGAAATGCCATAGCGGATCAACAGACGAAGGAGATGCTGCTGAGTTCAGGAGGCATCGAGAATCTGGTGGGGAACAAGGGCCATGTCTATGTTCTCAGCTGTGCTCATGGACAAGTGGATGAGATGGAACAAAGTAATAGTCCGGAAAGTTTTAAAAACATTTCTGAAAGAAAGAAGAGAGTCAACAAGTACCTCAATGTTTGGATAAAGATTGCAAATGACTAGCAGCATCTTAGAAGAGGCGTTTACCCCTTTCTGTCCCCTTCAGTTGCCTGCAGCCAATTGTGAGAGCACTCTCCAAAAAGCAAGATTAAACAAAATGCTTCTTTTCAGAAATAGTCCTTTAATTCGTATAAAACTTAAACTCAACAAATTAATACACTGACATTCATATGGCAGGTTAGGTTTTTAATCAGGATGCTTCCCTTCTTTAAAAGTTTGAACACAACCCAACCCACAGAGCTACGGAAGAGAAACCTGTTCTTATTCCTGGCAAGATTCTTGAATTGAGGACTTCTGCTTACTGCAGGAAACCAGCACACTTCTCCAATAAATGCTTTCTTCTGCCTCTGTTCTCCACATGCTGTTCACAGTTCCTCCTGTAATTGTGTAGAGATGCCTCTTGGTCAAAGCAGCTTCCATTACCTTTTGGTTTATTATGGGCAATCAACCAACCCAAAAGTGATTGCTATGGCACATTCCCCAGCAAAGGAATCAACTCTGTCACAAAATTGAAACACGGCCCTATCTTTTGGGCAAGATGCTGTTTGAGATTAGAAAAAAAAAATCATGTTCATGGCCTACTCATCCATTTACAACTGCCCTACTTTCTCTGCTCCTGATCATACCATCTTCAGCAGCCACGTCTTAAGGGAGTTTTTACTCATATGTGTTTGAAAAGTAATGGACTCTACCTGCAATCAGATCTGCATTATTGGCATCCTGAATTGCACAGAAATTGGATGTGAGCAAAGTCAGAGATATCTGAGACGGCATGAAGTGCGTTATTCCTTTTGCATACATTTAAAAACCTTGTTCAGACATGTTGCTGCAGGTAATCCTTAAGCTCCTCTTAAGGGATTTTGGGGGGAATGTACCAGGCAAAGAATTCAGGATCAGTGACATACTAAAGCCCTGTTTCAGTCCTATGCTGAACAAAACTTGAGAAAAATAACAGGACCAGAATGGAATTTGATTTTTTAACTATCTCTGCTCACCAAAAGACCTTGTAGATTGTGCTGTGAATCAGGCTAAATTGGTGGCTGCATATTTACCAGAGAACATGTGCTCTGCTAGGAAGATGGCTGAAGAAAGAGTTGTCTTAATACATTAGTAGGTTCAACCAAACAACTCAGCATGCATTCTTTATAACACCTCAAACATTTTGGTTCAGTGTCAACTTCCTGCCAGTGTCTTCTAAGTACTGGAAGGAAAAGAAATTTATCACATCTGATTTATGTAGCCTTTTTAAAGCCTTTGAACAATGAGTCTTAACCCTGTTGCTAAGGTGCTCTGGAAAATTAATACAAATATCCAACAAAGTGGTTCCTCTAAAATATCACATCTTTACTATCATACACGACAGAAAATGAGCACATATTTCACCATGATAAGCAGATTTATTCTTCCAAATAAGTTTATTTATTTATAATGAATAAATAAGTGTGGAATGTGGAATGAATATTAATACAACGAAAAAGCTGTGTGGCAACAAATGTGTAGCAGTGAATATAGTTGCTGCTGTTACTGCTGTTGTTTTCATTGTTATTGTTGTCAGAATTATTATTCAAGGAGTCACAAAGAAACCACTTGAGATTTGAACAGCCCTGAATACAAATTTAGCCCAAAGTAGGCATCTAATGACAGAGTTCATTCCCGTGGCTTCAGTTTTATTTTGAATGTTTTGTCTTAAAGACGTTAATGCTGAACTGTTGTCTCAAATCTTTAATTCTAAATTACTTATTATATTACCCTAAATTATAGGCTGTGGTGAAAGCCAGACTTTAAAAAGAGACATGTTCATCCTTCTATAAATAGTACAAGTCCACTTTTATGGAGAAAACAAGAATCTTCAAAAAAAAAAGTATATTATTTCTCCAGTAAACGATGAATCAGTGGCGCCTTTCCAGGGGGCAATGTGGACATGTGCAAATTTAGGAGCATAATGGTAGGAGTTGCCTGAAGGAAGTTGGTATAAATCTGTAATCTGCCATTTAACCACAATTACAATGTTTTGCCAGGAATAATAGTTACAGGGTGAATGATAGCAAATACCTTGTAAAGATGTCCTTTTTCTTTTGATGCAAGTTGGCCCAAGTTATGGCAAAAAGGTTTTGTGTGGACACTGCGGCTTGCAACTCATCCTAAGCACTTGGGCAAAAATAAAGGGTTGAGTCCCCTGTCAAGAAGAAGAATGATAACTTTCTTGCCACGTAGATCAAAAGTCAACCAAAGTTCAGCAGAACAAATTACAGCTGAATACTCACTTAGCAAATCTCACTTAGAGGATGTCACACTTCATGTAGGCTAAACTTTCCTGGCTAAACACAGCCCTGCAAAGAGCTTTACTTATTTAGAAAGGTGTATTTTTTTGAGAAAACACTTTTAAAATACACATTTATGTATTTTATGGCAAGAAGACACTGCGGCTTGCAAGTCATCCTAAGCAGTTGGGCAGAAATAACATTTCTATTATCTCATGGGCACCTCTAACACTGTCCATACAATAAACCCAGAATTATTTCATAGGATGATTCCTGGAGATAGAATCATAGGAAAGCATCAATCATGAATGGCAGTCAAAGCTGAATTGCATTTCTCAATTTAGGCTCCGTGCATTTGCACCTTTTCTCCCTCTGCTTGGCACGCTAGACTTTTGACTAAAGACTTCTTGCATAGAAAAAAAAACCTGTAATGTCAGACTTGTCCAACAAGTGGACTAGAGTATGGAAGCAATGCCAGCAGGTTTTTATAAACCCAGGCTTAGGGAGGAGTGGCTCAATCTATTGTCAGTCTGGGTCAATCTCACAGGTTCATAAATCCCTTCTGTCACATTTCCACATAAATCTGCATTGTTTTTTATTTTAAAACACACACAAATGTTGTATGTAAATATGTATTTTAAAAGTGTTTTCTCACAAAATACACATTTCTAAATATGTTGCCCGTCAACTATGTGTTTCTAAACATGTTTTATCCTAAAATACACATATTAATATGCATATTTGTATAGTTTATAACTTCATCATGAAATGCAGGGATGTGTAAGATTGGTAGACTATTCAGATGCTCCTTGGAAGTTCATCTGAAAACAAGGTGGTGGCTACTAATCCTGCTTTGTTTCTTTGCCTCTACTGCTAATCTGCAGGCTAATCTTCAAAAGATTAGCCCATAGTAGCCATTTTGGGTAGATTGGGGTATCTATGGGTAGCTGTAGCTATGGGTAGCTGTAGCTATGGGTAACCCATAGTAGCAGTTGTGACTGCAGCTATTTGCATCTCATGCTAATTCCCTCATTTTTAGGCAGGTCTTTCATTCTTATCAATAAAAATAAGAAAATCCATCCCAGTGCACCATTGGAAGACTTGAAAAAACAGGTTAGGGATAGATTATCATGCAGAAGATCTATGTATGTGGTTGCTAGGAGTCAAAAATTACTTGATAGCACATAATCAATCAACCAACCAATCAATCAACCATTCAATGATTTGTCTGTATGTATATATCCTATATATTCTAAATAATATGCTTTTAAAAGTTTTGTAGATTTATTGTTGTCGTGAGCTACCTAGAGTCATACTTCGAATTAGGTGGCCAGTCAAATCTTATAAACAAACAGATGTGAAATGTTTATATCATCCAAAGAAAAATCAAATATTGTATTGTATTATTGTATTGCATTGCATTGCATTGCATTGCGGTGCGGTGCAGTATTATTATATTATATTATATTATGTTATGTTATGTTATGTTATGTTATGTTATGTTATGTTATGTTATGTTATGTTATGTTATGTTATGTTATGTTATGTTATGTTATGTTATGTTATGTTATGTTATGTTATGTTATGTTATGTTATGT
>QLTV01002419.1:4916421-4942045 GCA_003457575.1 Thermophis baileyi | reverse complement strand
CATAACATAACATAACATAACATAACATAACATAACATAACATAACATAACATAACATAACATAACATAACATAACATAACATAACATAACATAACATAACATAACATAACATAACATAACATAACATAACATAACATAACATAACATAACATACCTGGGGTTTCCCAAATTTGCTCTGTCGTCTCTTTGCATATGATTGATGTTTCCTGCATACAGAAGTATTGGAATTGTTAAAAGGCGTTTATTATTGTCAGATAAATAGTATAAAGTAGATAAGTTCTGATATATATTTATCTCAGAAAACCTTACATCAGATTTTTTAAACAAAGTTATAGTGATAGTATTTCCTTGTGATCTGCAGTAGCTCTCTCCTACATTGATTGGTTTCTATTCAGGAGAACATCAAGCTGGTCTATAAATAAAAGAGGACTTCTGACAAAAGAGGGAATGTCCACTTCAGTTTTTGAAATAAAGTAATAGTTATTCACTTGAAGCAGAATTGTGATGATTCATGTACAATTTTATGTTCTGTCATGAATCTTGACAACTTCACAAACTCTTCACCTAAATTATTTTACTGGCTGTTGTAAGAATAAAAATTGTAGGAAAGAATCTTTTGATTTGTCAGCCAGGCTAAATCACATAGCTCTTAGGGTCCCCGCTCAACTGTTTAAATAAAATACTGGAGAATAAGAAAGCATTAGAGGCTTAATATGTCTTTTTGTTTTCTTCCATTCAGTCATGTCTAATTCTCAGAGATTGCTTGTTCCTACAGTTTTCTCTGCAAGGTTTTTCAGAAGTGGTTTTCCATTGCCTCCTTCCTAGGGCTGAGAGAAAGTGATTGGCCCAAGATCACTCAGCTGGCTTTGTGCCTAAGGTAGAACTAGAACTCACAGTGCCTTGGTTTCTAGCTTGATGCCTTAACCACCACACCAGACTGGCTCTTGTTTATACAGTATGTCTTACCAAATGAAAATTGCCAAAGTGCTAATAAAATTGATATGTTTGGTCTATAGAAACAAATGCAGAGTAGACCGTAACCCAAATTCCCCAAAGCTTCTATTTTCTGAATCTGTCTTGATAATTTTTCATCACCTAAGTTTCCACTTTTTTGCAGGCAAGGTCCACTTTCAGGCTAAATGACCTATACAGTGGCCTCATTCCTGCCAGTGCTGAATGTATCCAACTGGGGCATAACATGAGTTTTCTGGATGAATTTTTCCTAAATGGCAATAGCAATAGCACTTAGACTTATATACCGCTTTACAGTGCTTTACAGCACTCTCTAAGCGGTTCACAGAGTCAGCATATTGCCCCCAACAATCTGGGTCCTCATTTTACCCACCTCGGAAGGATGGAAGGCTGAGTCAACCTTGAGCCGGTGAGATTTGAACCGCTGAACTGCTGAACAGTCAGCTGAAGTAGCCTGCAGTACTGCACTCTAACCACTGCGCCACCTCGGCTCTCCTAATGCCACCTAATGTGACCATTCTTTCCATTTTTAAAAACGTATTTCCACTGTCTCTACAGGCATACTGTAGTTCAGGTGACTGGGAATTCCAGAGTCTCTTCATTGGTGAATACCAAAGTTAGAGAAGTATTTCTGGAACATTCTACTTCCAGAACTGCCACTAGGAAAATTGTCCATCTGAAATGTGTGTGCGCGCACACACACACACACACACACACACATACCATGAGCAGCGACAAACATCCTGCTTCCTTCCAGATAGTTTGAATGACAATATGCATCTACCCTAAGTAATGAGGCTTTTTGTCCAAATTATCTAAAAGATTAAAGTTGACAACTTCTGCATTGAAATATAGACTGGATATTTGGGACGTTAGGTTGCAAAATATACTTTTATGAAAGAGATGGCCTAGCCTATCACCTAATTTAAATACATGTTTATGACATTCTATACATTTGAAAATCCTTCATTATAGTTAACAATTTAGAATCTGCAAAACTCTGCTTCATATTCTTCTTGGCTTATTTATAACACTTAAGTGCTTTATGGACCTAATAAATGTTTTCCAACAATTGGAATCCCTTTAACCTATTTTTCAATTTTGTTGTGTTTATTGAGCAATAGTGGCATGAGGTAGGATAGGTGAAATAGTACAGGGCTGAAAAATTTTACTTCCTGGAGTGTTAACTTCTCCATAACATTATTTAATGCTCTTTTCTCTCATTGAAGTAGTTCAATCTTGGAACATTCTACCCGTACCAGAACAGTAAAAGTGCAGATAGAGTAAGAAAGAGAGAGAGAGAGTCACGTCTCTGTCTTTTCCCCACTTTTCTATCAACTTTACCACCTTTAACATGGAATTGAAGGGACATTTTAGACAAGCCCAGGCTTTGATGATTCAGATGCATGGGGGATTGCTCAGTGCCCCTTAAATCTTCCAATTCTCCATTCCAATGACTGTAGATGCTTCTCAAGATCACTTTTCCCACTCTTAGAAAGAGCTAGCAATGGAGGCTTATCTGGACACAACAGGAGGATCAACATCAGATTTACATCTCTGAGGTCAGAGCCATCTGCAGGCTTAGAAGGGGAAAGCCAAATATTTGTTTGGCTTTTAGGGTACAGCCTAATTTTCTTTTGCATTTTTAGATATATTATAATGTCATAAGTGTTCCACTCATATTCCATATAAGCTCCTAATAGTTACTTCTTATTTCCTAATAGCCTGAGATTCTCCAAAGGCTTAGGGCTACAACTCTCAATACCTCTGAATAATGGCTGTTTATAGCAATAGCAATAGCACTTAGACTTATATACCGCTTTACAGTGCTTTACAGCCCTCTCTAAGCGGTTCACAGAGTCAGCATATTGCCCCCAACAATCTGGGTCCTCATTTTACCCACCTCGGAAGGATGGAAGGCTGAGTCAACCTTGAGCCTGGTGAAATTTGAACTGCCGAACTGCAGCTAGCAGTCAGCTGAAGTAGCCTGCAGTACTGCACTCTAACCACTGCGCCACCTCGGCTCTCTATGAAGTGCTGGAGAGAATTATAGTTCAAAATATTTGGGGGGACAAGGTTTAAGATCACCATATTATCCTACATGGTTCAGTTGTGCTGTGGCCTTTTGAATCGTCTAATTTCTCCTTTGTTCTTAATTTAATGACTTTGCTCATAGGTGGCTAGATCCACTACAATTCCAACATGAAACATTTCTATTTGAATAAAATGGTTCCTTTTTTGTATTGATATAGTAATGAAGGCAAGATGTATCAATCATCTAAATATTTAAATACCTTAAACGTATTATGTCTACTGTCAGCTATTTTTAAATGAAAGGAAATGTACCAAGAGTGATATAACTGGGATCTATAAAGAATTATGTACTATAGCTTTGTGTATAAACAATGCATACAATTTTGTATTATTTTATACACTAGAACTATTCTTTAATAAAACTCAGTGGGGTTCCTTTAATATCCAATATGGCACACAGTGTGTTACAGAACCTATAACATGTTCTTAAAATGCTCAATATGTCCATCAGACCCATTGATCTGGGGGGCCTGTCAATTAAGGATCTTGATGTATGTGGGTTCTTGCTCTGAGATATTGAGGACTGAAATTGGGAAAACTATTTTCTGACCCCGTGTGATCATTCCCCCCCCCCCCGCTTTATTCTGCTAGCTGCATCTTCATCAGATCAGATAAATCTCTAGGGCTGTACATATTTGTTTATTTACACTCATTTCAGTTCCAGCAGCATTACTACAAAAAGCTCAAATTTGACATAGAGTTGTCACCAAATGATGCCAAAACTGACAAGTGAAAATCTCAAATGAATTTAGAACATTTTTTTTAAATAAAACAACTGAGGAATTTCTAGGGGAAATGGTTGCCACCATACTAATACATTTCTTGCAGTTTCTACACATCTTTACCTACTTGGAATATGTATATAACATTATTTCAGTTGTATTAATAAAGCTATGCCATGCATTTCATCTGCTTCTCACTATTCTTGGTTGGTTCACTGCAAATTTTGAACTGTGAAAGCAAGCAAAGGTCATAAAGCCATGAGTCAGACTTCTCGGTTTTGTCTGTAGAAAAAAACTCAGCTAGCTCTGGAGATACGGCAAAAATAGCCACAAAATCTTTAGGGAAGCAAAAGCTCATTAAGACTGGTAAAATGCCATTGCACATCATAATAATCCTCATCCTAATGAATAAACCTGATAATAAAACATGCCTTTTCAAATCCTCACAAACAATGAAGAGTCATGTTTTGGCAAAACTCTAAAAGAGTATGTTATGGTGAAGTGCCTAAATGGAAATATATATTTTCTTTGAACTTGAAACAAAGCACCATGTTCTGTCTTGGAAGTTCTATCAACCTGTTTTGTACCAATTGCAATTTGGCAGTGAAAGGCGGGGTGGGGAGAGAACCTCCTAAACATTATGAACTCTGGCCAGGCCTTTGCACTGGTTGCTTAAGGCCTATACCCTCACTTTCTTCTCCTTTGCTCAGATATTGCAGAACAGGTCATCCTGTGCTAGCAACAAGAGTTCTTACCTTCATGGTAATGTGACAAGCACACTGCCCTAAGTTGAGGTTAGCCATTCAAGGAGAATCTTATGCCACAAACTGTACTTCTGGCGGCAGCTGCTGCTGCTTTTACTAATCCCTGAATGTTATTTGAACAGATGTTTAAGCAGCCCCATGATCAACTGATTTTGGCCTTGTAAGACTTGCAGACAGAATATTATGGATCTTCAAAATCAAGCTGTCCTTAATCTCAAGCATACCCATTTTAGCAGTAGTGGGAGGTCATATGGTAAATCTGGCCCCCACCACCACCACCACCATCACATGGCCATGGTCTCCAGTTCAGAAGGGGCCAGTTCCTCCTCCTCCTCCTGATCCCCTTTCAGTCCCTGGGTTGCTAAGAAGGAGAGAGGGCTGACTTCTTCAAGCATCCACGCCGCTGCCTCCTCTGCTTGTACTGGAGGAAGAGCTCCTCCTCCAGTCTTATTTACCACCATGCCAGTGGTGGCTCCATCATTGCTTTAGGAGCAGGAATGGGACTAAAAATCAAACATCCTGACAGCCATCAATCTCCCTTGATCAATTACCCTTTCCACTGTCCCCTTGGTCTACCTGGCTTAGCTCTTCCTCCCTGGTTTGTTTGGGGAAAGTTCTTTTTTAGGGGCGAGGGAATACTTTGTAGAAGTAGCCTTAAAGGCAAGCTGCATTTTAAAATAGAAACGGGTTGTTTCTGAAGTGTTTGCACATATACAGTATTTAGCAAACAGCAGTGCTGTCAATGCAGCACACGCGCGCGCGCACACGCACACGCACACACACACACACACACACAAACTAATTGGAAATATTCACTCCCCCATGTAAGAAAGTAGAACTTATTTGGTGGTAGGCTTTTTGCAAAGTCAGAGAGTAGCTAATTCGAAAATCCAGGGAATGAGAAGGGGTTCACCACATTACAATGAATCAAGACAACTCCATGAACTAAAATCAAAAGGATTTGAAGCTGTGGAGGTTGCTTTAGAAGCAAGCAGGCAACCAGATACACGAGTCTCCATCATTCAAGCAACAGCAGCCATCCAATGGGTTCTCATTGCAATGTCTTCTTCTGTAATTCCTTCTCCAACCAGTATTTCTCCAATGACAGTAAAATCCAGGATGGCTTCTTCCTTAAATTCCTTAAATAGCTTCTGCTTCACTCAACTTAAGGCTATAGTAATGTGAACATAACTGGTCGTTCTGGGTGAGCTGATCCATACAGGAGAATCAAAAGAGGATCCCCCATCTGATAAAATTCAAAAGGATTACTCTGCTTGTTCTCAGCCAGAACAAAACAACTCCATTTCAATTGGTGCTTGGAACACAAATGCCTGAAACACATGTTTTGTTTTAGGCATGGATCACCTGAAAAATAACTTCCACAGACAAAATAATTTGTGGAAAGATTGTTTTGAACTCTCCTATAAGAAGCCTAGAAGTCAATCATCTTGATATATGCAAACATAATTTTGTCTGGGTTCTGTCCATTAAGTTGGTGAAGAGGCTAGTTAGCTTCATTGACTCTGTATTCAGACCCTATGCCACCAGCGATTCCAACTATGTAAAAGGAACCAAAGATATCCTATGAAAACTGAAATCCATTGGCAACCTTCCTAAGAACACAATTTTAGCTACTACCAATGTTGAGGCACTATACATCATCATTTCCACAAACATGGACTTCAAGACCCTCCTCACTGATGTAAACACAGCACACCTTCCCCCAGATTATGAATTTGTACTCACCCCAACGTATTTCACTTTGGCAATATCATGTACTTGCTAATCAGTGGCACAGCCATAAGCATACATATGGCTCTACATTATGCCAACATCTTCATCATTGACCTGGAACAATGCTTTCTCAACTTTTACCCCCTGAAAGCTGTATTTGAGATTCGTTGATGACATTTTTATCATCTGGACCCATGGAAAAGAATCTCTCATCAAATTTCATCAGGATCTCAACAAACTCCACTATCAACCTTGCCCAAGCCTATCTACAAAAACAAATCCACTTTTTGATGTCATAATAAAACTACACAATGGATACCATGTTGTATAGGAAGCCTACAGGTCACCATGCATCCCAGATTGTTTGGACCCATTTCAGGCTGGAATAAAATAATGAGATGGCATTGATTGTGCCTGTGAGGGTCCAGAAAGGGGATGGTGAATCCATTCTAGTTCTTCTTGGTTCTCAGCAGCTTTTGATACCATTCATTGTGTAGACTTCTGGGCTGGCTAAGAGGATTGGAAGTAGGAGACACTATCCTTCAGTGGTTCTCCTTCCTCAAGGTTGGTTCCAGTCGGTGTTGATAGAGGGGGAGAGGTCTAGTCCTAAGCCTCTGCTTTGTGCGATACAGAACATGAAGATGTAATATCTACATAAAACTGCTGGGTGAGTCCATCTGCTGGCACAGGGTTAAGTACCTTCAGTATGTTGATAATATTTAGTTGTATATGTCTACCTCAAGCTATGTCATAGGTTCTTCTTCATTTCCAAAAGACTTGCATCACAAAGATGCTTTCCCAGTGTCTGTAGGCTGTGTGGGTCTGGATGGAGAAGAACCAGCTTCAGCTCAACCTTGACAAGACCTAATGGCTGTAGGATTTAGCATACCCATTGTCTAGCAATTAACCATCTTTAAGTCTGGCTGGGTGACATTCCCACAATCAAAACTGGTGCATTATCTAGGGTTTTTCTGAAGTCACGGCTCTGCTCAAAGGGAAGGTAGGAGCCTTCTTGTGCTGCATCTATGTGGCCAAACTGTATCCCCTTCTCTTCTCTCTCCTCTCCCCGATTTAAATATTACATTGGTCTCAGCCTCTCCATGCATTTTATGAAGTAAGCTGTAATTCACAAAAATGTCTGCCTTTTAATAAAATTTGTGAGTAAGAAAGGTGCTAACAGACTCTTTCTGATTTTTGGCTATCAAAAACTAACATGGCTCTCTTCCTACGGTGTGTAATTTTAAAGGTTTTATTTTGAAGATATTGCAATCAAGAGGTGGTCAGAAAACAGATTGTGGTTCAGTGAACGGATTAAACTGTTACTTTTGCTTTCTCTCACATTCTATTTTAATTTTTTTGTTTATAAAGAATTGACAAATTTTGGTTAGTTTTGAACAAAACTGAACCAAACAAAATTTTTAATCAGAGGTTCTTTGTATACATTCAAAAGTTAGAGTTATTCCCACCAGGGAAAGCTCCATATTGTAACTGTCTGTTATATGACTATTAAAGAAGGGAAACTGGTGAGAAAAAGAGGTAACAATCCTAATTCAACATCTCCAATGTTGGCTGAGAACACAGGGATTCAAATCCAGATTTTTAAGTACTCAGTCAGAAATAGGCAACTAGGTATTTTGGTCTTTATGTCTCACAATTCCTGGCTCTTGGCCACATTGACTGAGACTTATGAAAGTTGTTGTGCAGGATGGCATCAGATTGATTGAGCTAAATAGATTTTAACAACAACAAAAAAAAAGCATCTGTGCCTGGATAGAGTAATCTGTTACTTTCACAATCAGCTTCGAACCCAGCTTCCATCATTCTGGAACACTGGGAATTACAATTTGGAATCTCTTTACAAAATTGTGGGAAGTATTGCAGCTGTGATACACATAGAGTTTTTTTTAACAATTGGATGCACTATATAAATATTTGTTCAGAATTGAGCAACAGTTTACATTCAGGGTTGCTTAATCCAGTTTATCATCATCTTCTTCTTCTTTTTTGTAAATTAAAAACAAATGGTGATGCATTGTGATTCTTGGAAAAACAAATCTAGGGTCCACATAAGTCCTACCATTCTCCTTGCAAGTTTGATGCCCCCTTTAACCAAAAGGTATGCAAGCAAAACATGGAAGAATTTCAAAGAAAGAAAACAAATGTTTTTAAGAGTGTCTCAAATATCTTTGGACATCAACAAAGAAAGCAAAGATGTAAATAGGAGAAAAAGCTACATAATGCAACCAAGGTATACACATTCACACCATTCTACATTTGGCATTTTAGCCTGAAAATCAAGACTGCCCTTCTCTTCATTGTTTCTGAATTTGTTTCTTCTTGCCTGTCCACGTTCAAGGTTCTAAAGGAAGGGAACCCTGGTGTGGCATCTTCTTCCTATTTGTTTGAATGCTTTAGAACGGTGTTACTCAACCTCAGCATGCTGGCTGGCGATTTCTGGAAATTGAAATCCACACATCTTAAAGCCATTGGGGTTGAGAAACACTGCTTCAGAAGACTAGCGGTTCTCCAGGTTCAGAACCAGGA
The DNA here is from genome assembly GCA_003457575.1 of Thermophis baileyi. NCBI lineage: Eukaryota > Metazoa > Chordata > Lepidosauria > Squamata > Dipsadidae > Thermophis > Thermophis baileyi. The sequence goes on along the minus strand of QLTV01002419.1, from coordinate 4,933,214 downwards.
GAAATTATGGCTTCCTCAGGAGAGGTTATCATAGACCCAGATTGTTAAGAAATGTTACACATTGTCAGGGTTGTTTTGTCAAGGGAACAGAAGCCATTCTTTCTGTCAACCTATTACCATCACACAACACATGGTCTTAAGACTCCTTAGTTTCTTTGTAAAAAATCTCTCATTCTAACAAGATCACATTTTGGGCTACAGGTGAAATTGCTTTTGATAAGAAAAATTGTTGTCTTCCCCCCCCCCCCACACACACTTCTACACTCCTATTCAGTTACCAGGATCAATGAAACCAATTACATGAAAACCCTTTTATTCCCAGCCTTGAGGCACCATTGCCAATATGCAGCTTACAACTCATACCGAAGACAACTAGCAATGATAGGACTTGATCAGCAGGTGACACGGCACAGATCTGAAAATCAGAAAGGGTTTGGTAGCACTTTTTCCAACTCATATCTTTCATCAAGTTTTTGAGAGCTGCAGTTAGAAAAATGCTACCATTCTCCTGATTTTTTTTGCAACATTTACAAATACAGTTCTCCTCCAATAATGTCTGATCTTCATTTGTCTAAAATCTCTAGAATGATGACAAAAAGTGGCTAAGAGTAAAATGTTATATCTAGGGGTGGGTTCTGAAAATTTCTACTACCACTCTATGGGCGTGGCTTAGGGTTACGCGCGCGCACGCTCCCCCGGTGCAATTCTGTGTCCGCGCATGCTCAGTCACTATAATCTGCCCGAAACACAGCTGAGGAGCTGATCAGCTGTGCTTCGGNGCCTTCACCCAGGGATGGGTGGGAGGGCCCTTTCCAAAGCAGCAGCAGAGCACAAACAGCCCAAAACGTAAAAAAGCCGCCAAAAATTCACGGAAAAAATGGCAGCGCCCACGGACCGGCACCGACCAAGGCAGGTCCACGACGCCATCATGACGTCACCAGCGCCTCGCTACCGGTTCGGGCGACCCAGTACGAACCGGGAGGAACCCAACCCTGGTTATATCCTTAACCAAAAATGTGATGTTTCTGGCCATTTGCAGAAATTGCTAACCCTTCCCAAAACAAAACAAAAAACTTGTTTCCCTCCCTGTGACTTTTCAACTAATTGACAAGTGTTACTCATGAGAGAAAAGGAAGCACCACGCAAACATGGTTGCATGAAAGAAACTTTAATGTCCTCTTTTCGTTTATCGTTTGATAAGAGCCGAGGTGGCGCAGTGGTTAGAGTGCAGCACTGCAGGCTACTTCAGCTGACTGCTAGCTGCAGTTCAGCAGTTCAAATCTCACCGGCTCAAGGTTGACTCAGCCTTCCATCCTTCTGAGGTGGGTAAAATGAGGACCCAGATTGTTGGGGGCAATATGCTAACTCTGTAAACCGCTTAGAGAGGGCTGTAAAGCACTATGAAGCGGTATATAAGTCTAACTGCTATTGCTATTGCTATTTTCTAACACAGTTATCCACATGGCAAAGCTTGAAAGAGAGAAGAGAAGGAAGTTGAATCTTACTATCTTCAATCTGTCCCCATCTCTATGCCTTTATGTGTTTGCTAGAATAAGAAATGCTCTCCTTCAGACCTACCTTGTAGCATGTGGAAGCTGGGAAGAGAAGAACAATTTAGCTGCCCCATTCTCCACCTGCTTCAAAACTCACACTCCTTTAGTAAATCAGCTGAAGTGGACTCATGCCTGGGGCCAATAGGGAACAAGTTGCTTCACATTACTTCCCTATCCCTGAATATCTCCAAGAGGCATTTTCTTTCTGCTACCGTCTGTTAGACCACCAACACCAGATGTATAGCTAGATATCTCTGTGGAATTAACTTCCACTGAATTTATTGGGTTTTACTCTAAAGGATACCCTGTTGGCTGCAGTGGTTAGAGATATCTCTGCGGGTTCTGTTTTTTCCTTAGGCATAAAACTCACTGGGGTAATTTTGAACCACCATTTTCTCTCTGTCCTAAGAATAGATTGGCAAGCTGCTTCTGCCAAATGTTGCCAAGGCATTTGTTCCATGCAGGTCACAAGAGTCAGGATTGGCTTGAAGGACCATAATAAGTCCCAGGAGGCACTACCTCAATGATTCACCATAGATTTTAAGGAAAACTCTCTCTCTTTTTAAGCAGCACATAAGAAACTTCGTAACTTCTCTTTTGTGTCACCAGGCTCAATCCTAATCTGATAATATTCCCAGATTTGTGATAATTGTAGCCCTATTATAAAATTGTGTAACTAACAATATATGGCATCTGCAGGAGTGGTGATGTGTAAATGAATAGAGTAAAACAAAATAATATATAAACAGTGCAATTTGTATGATTTAAAAAAGAAAAAGGGAGGCAGTCTAAACCTTTTGAATACCAAGTGAAGTGTCCATAAAAATAAATGGGCCAAATGAAGAGATAGATTATTTTAAAATCAGTTTTCTTCATATCTGAGATGGCTGAGATATCTAAAGGAAAACAAGATGATCCTATTTGGCAGAAAAGGAAGCCAATAAAACACAACAGATGAAAACATAAAACCATAGAAAATGTATCCTCTCGTTTTCACCATTCAGAACCAAAGAACTGATAAAAGCAGGAAATATGAGCTCCTGCTACAATATGGTAGTAAAGGATTATTTATTTTACCTCAATTAACGGAGAACCCATTAATTAAAGGAAAGCTGCTGGAGTGACCAGAGGAGATAAAATCAGAAATGAGATCATAAGAGAAAGAATTGGCATAGAACATACGAAAACAGCAAATAAAGTGGTTTGTTCACTTGGAGAGTATATCTTGGGATTCCGTACCATACAAGGCATATACAAAAAGAGAAGATCAAAGAACATGAGGCAGACCCCAAAGAAGATGGAGAGACAACATCAAAGACACATTACAACAGCATAAAAACATGGTTGAGACTGCCAGAAGAGCGAGAACCAAAACTTTGTATCTCCCTTGACAGGAGGAGGAGGAGGAGGGGGAGAGGAAGGGGAGGGGAGGGAGAGGAGGAGGAGACCCAAAGAAAGGAGTGGAGAATGAATGAGTAAATGAAAAATCTGGCAGCCTATTGTGCTCTAATAGGTAAGACTATGATCAAAATTGTTAACCTCACCTCCTCCTCATTCCAGAATTCACTTAGGGTCTGGGACATCAAAACACATTACATTCAATAGACTTGGCAACATGTTACTTAATTGCCCCTTTACTGCATCGCCATTGCCAAATGGTTTGATAAGAATGATTACCGTAGGTCTCCAAACATTGTGATCCAGTGTAGATCTTTCCCTCTCCAATTGATCATAAATGAACCTGTAGAGTAGGGAAAAGATGAAGGAGAAAGAAGAAATTCACAATTCTGCCAGGCACAAGGTCCTTTCAACCTGGTTATTTTATTGTTTTTAATTGCCTTTATAATATTTATATATAGCATTTATATTTTCATGTCTACTTGTAGACTGTCCAGAGTTGATCTGTGAGGGAAATGTGTGGTTTCTAAATATAATGTATAAATATAAAATAAACCTCGTGATTTACTAGAACATGTGATATTTGCAGAACATTATGGAGAATAAGGGCAGAGAGAAATAAAACCCACTTTGAGAGTTGAATAATGGGGGAGTGGCCAATCTCATCCTTGGATATTTGAAGCGGTCTATACGGAAAATTGACATCTATTTTCATTCACTGGCTTCTTGTATATCTGCCTCTGGAACATGCATTTTCCTAATCATTTTTGCATTTTACCTTTCAGCCAGGAACTGCATATTAAAGTCTCAAGGGTATATTCCAGAAGATAATGGCCTTCTGACCAGAAGTCTAAACTAAAAAAGTGAAATGTCCAATAGTATTCATAACTTGACCTATCAATCAAATGAATATAATTTGTGTGTGTGTTTGACCCTCAATAAAGAAATCTGACCCTGAAAGCTTGCAGATGCAAAACAGAATGTGGCTAGGCCAAATGCACCCCATCAAAAGTGCAAGATTTCAAAGGTGCAAAATCTCCCTGCCACTTTTGCAAATTATACATGGGCAAAACAACAACAACAACAACAACAACAACAACAACAACAATGATTTACTGGGGAGCTGGTCTATATCTGATCAGTGGCAGGGAGAGTTGTGTTGATTTGCTAAGCAGGATTATTTAAGAAAACAGTCTCCCTTCCTTCCTTCCTTCCTTCCTTCCTTCCTTCCTTCCTTCCTTCCTTCCTTCTGCATTTTAAATTCTGTTGATAGTATATCTCTCAAAGCAATCCTCAGTCTGATCAGAACTTTCTTTCTCAATGAGTGAAATTTAAAAGGACAAAAGAAATGTAAACAGTGCCAAAATTGATCCTGGCTTCTTTTAAGACATTGTAGAAAGAGAATTGTGTTAATCAATGATAGTTCCAGATCAGGAGGAGTCTGTTTATCTCCTTTTTGGAGTAACATTACAGTATTATTACAAGGCATAAGTTCCAATGAAAGCACTTAGACTTATATACCGCTTCATAGTGTTTTACAGCCCTCTCTAAGCGGTTCACAGAGTCAGCATATTGCCCCCAACAATCTGGGTCCTCATTTTACCCACCTCGGAAGGATGGAAGGCTGAGTCAACCTTGAGCCGGTGAGATTTGAACCGCCGAACTGCAGCTAGCAGTCAGCTGAAGTAGCCTGCAGTGCTGCACTCTAACCACTGCGCCACCTCGGCTTACACCTTTAATAATATGCATGGATTTGAAAAAGAATCAGCAGATTCTTCTGATCTGGGGGTTCTTTTACAAATTTTGTGTTTCTCTTCTAAAAAAGAAAATAAGCCATTTGAGAAAACATCACATTCCTATTCAATCAAATGCCAATAAAACTTTTCTGCATCATTTCCCTGTTTGCTTTTGATTCTTCTCTTAAAAAACAAGCAAATAATAAATATAAGAACCAAAGACAGGGTTTTCAAGTAGACTTTTATTACCAGGTTTCCAACACATCCACACACGCATATGTAGGCTTTGTGTTAAATTTATCGGCAGTTGCACTCCACCCAGGCACCATCCCAGCATTCAGTGTGTTTGCCATTACAGTGATGACCTTTGACAACAGTTCTAGTTTCAGCCACCACCATTAAAAAGTTTCAATAAAATAATTTACTGAAATACGACTGAAGAATGACAGATTCAAGAAAGAAAAATACCCAAATGTGTTTCATGGCAAGTGAAAGCCAATTTTAATTAGGAAACAATTTACTAGTTTAGTCTGTAGTGACTTCTCTTATCTCTAGATAGTTACCATTATGGTCACTACATTTTTGCATCCGTGTTTGTTTTTGATTCTGCTCTTTTGTCTTTTCAATGAATAATGCTACAACAGGTTCTCATAACCTTTCTTGGCCTGATGCCTTCAGATATGTTGGACAATAATATCCATGTTCCCCAGCAAACAGAAGCCATTGGAGATGCAGGTTGAAAGAAGCAGCGTAGACAGATACATTGGAACAGGACCAAGTTGGGAAAGGCTGGTTCGTAAGATCATTTCTCACAGACTGCTTTTTAAAATGTAGGTGCCAAGTTTCATGATGCCATGACTCCACAAAAAAATAAATTAATAAATATATCTGTGCAACAATCCCTCCATCAAGTCAAGCCTTGGCCTTTGGGGTAGAAAGTGCAGTTTAGTTGGAAGGGTGGAGTAGTTTAGTTTAAAGGCTACCTGATGAGTTTTATTTTGTTGATTTTAATGTTTAATGTTTTACTGTTATGTATGGTTTTGACCTTCCTGTGAGTCACCTCAAGTCTTAGAAGGAGGAGGCACATAAATTATGATACTTGTGTAAACAAGCATATTAAAGTAAATAAAATTTGCATGCATATTAATAGTTGCTGGAAGAACTGGATGGGCCTCTGGAAGAGTTGGGTGGGCCTCTGGAAGTCTGATATGCCAATTTCCTTCACCCCCCCCCAAAGATATCTGGTCCACGGTGAGGGGATCTTCCCTGCATCTGGAAGCAGGGTGACTGGCAAGAAAGTTGCCACTGGGAAAGTCAACGAGCCTCTGATGGACCGATGCTACTCCTAGCAAGAGAGCCCTTGGCCTGCCCATATCCTACTGAGCTTCCCTATCTGTGAAGGTTGTGTGGCCAGATTTTTCATCCTCCTGTGCATTATTCCATCTTACCAAATTCCTCCTTCCAGCAGGAGGGAGGTGATAGGACAAATTAATCTAATCTATGTAACTGAACACTCAGAGAAATATATCCACACAGAATTGGAGAACCTTGATAAACCTCTCTTCTCCCAACTGCATGGGCAGAAGCTCTACTCAAGCTTTCTAAAGAGACAAGAGGAAGGATGTAGTGCCTCCCTACACATGTGCATTCACTGATTATGCTTTTAACATCTGTAATTACTTTATTTCTGGGTTACTGAGCCTCAACCTTCCTTCCCCTTCTCTCTTTTACTTCTATTTGTCCCGATTCTCTCCTTTTCTATCAATGGTTGGCTGTTTCTTGAAAGCTTTTTTTTTTTTTAAATCTCCAGAATTATTTTTCCTGAAGTTAGCACTTCTAGTTTTGGTAAAGAAACCTTTGACATATCTTTTTACTTTCTGTGCATGTTTTCTATTTGCAGGGAAAGGTTTCTGCATTTTACAATAAAGAAATTCAAAATGGAATCCTCTCCACCTCTGTGGAGTTAAGTGGCATAATCCATCTTCCGTCTTATTACTCCACTATCTCATTATACTGCAAATGTAAGCCAGACACATCTTGGGTCAGCAAAGCTGGAGGTAGATCAAGTGTGCACTTTATTTTTCAAGTTTAAAAGTCCTGGGAAAGGGACTGGGGAAAGTAAGCTATCTTTAGGGCAGATGCCCACTGAATAGACAATGATATATTCTGATAATTAAGTTAGGTGATGACATCCATTTCCTCCCACACATCTAGAGAAGGGTAGTCATCAGCATGCTGTGGTTACTAAGTTTATTCCTGGACGGAACTAAGAAACTGTTTTTCTCCATTTATTCAGACATAATATCACGAGGGTATTACATGTGCCATCATTTAGTATGTGCTTATTAATTTTCTTCATCTTATTGTTCTTTTAAATTTGCTGCTCATTGACCAAATGATTACTGCTACCGTGCGACTATTTTGGATCATTCAGTTTATGGCTCAAATAATGTGTAAGTATCATAACATGCACAGGTCTCACTTCAGGATTTTGGAGTTTCCTGGATAAAGCATCCATCAATTTACTCTCCATTTTAGCCAAAGGCAAATCTTGTCCAACATGTTCCTTCCTATTACCTGGGCCTGAGGTGGCTTGTCCATGAGCTCTTCTTTAATGCTTTTCAGGATGTCTGCTCCACCTAACGTTATGTTGAAATTCTTTTTAGAAAAAAAAAATAGTGCATACTGTAAAGTGTCCACCTCGGGTATCACTGCTGTTTCCAGTGACACTTTGGAGACTTACATACTGTACACAGCCCAGTACCACTCTCCAAAAATAAAAATGGCAGGGGGCAGCAATTTAGTGAATTGTACCTTTTTCCATTAAAAAAAAGGCCAAAATCTGAGCAGATTAAGATAATCATGATGATGATGATGATGATATTTAAGATTTCTATATATCATATTTTGATGGTTTTAATACTGTGAGTGCCAGCCACTGCCATTATAAAGAGACGGGCAGCTAGCAACATTGTTTAAATAAATAAACAACTACATACAATAAATTGCTGTCTTCGGCTATTGGTTGGGAATAGCCATATTTTTCCATGCTCTGGTCTTGGAAAGCCAGTCAAATCAAAGTAATTTATCTCTCTACAATTTGCAGTTTAGAAGAGAAACAAAAGCAATGATGTTCGGAAATTGCTGAAAAGCATTTAGTGTAAAAAGAAGTGTAGAAAGGACTAAGGAAGGGAAAAATGATAGAAACAGTGTGCCATTTGTCCATACAGGAAATACTATAAGGGAGGGGGGGATTTAATGTTCTTTAAACCTGAATATCTATTAAGTCTGAACTGATATCCATTTTGTAATTATGTGATGTTCAATATCATTTGTGTTGCACAAATGATGAAAATTGACCAATGGCATAACATGTCAATTAGGTAAATGTACAAATGAAATAAATTGATGCAATTTAAATCAAGTTAATGTTAATTATGCCTATTGGCCAGACATCGTTTGGAAACAATGGACTTGTTTTTGGCAGTGGTAATTTTCTATTATTTCACAATGGACTTGTCCTTAATTTTAAGGATGAAGTCATAGGATAAAGTTGGATATAAATACCATTAGAGGGTTCTATTGAACTGAGGTTTGACTGTATTTCTGAACTAGTACCTTGATTGTTTGGGTTTTTACAACTCCAGTTAGAATCATATTTTTTTCTGACTGGAAGGCTAGGTGATAATGACTCACACAAACCCATATAAAGCAGATGTTTATAAATTGAGTTATTCTGAGTAAAGGTTATATTCTTACCATTCAATAATCTGGTTCTCCCAAAGATGAATACCTGCATTATTGTGGCCTTTGCTGTATATACAACTCTTTCAGTTCAGGACATTTTGTGAGATCTCACTATCCCAACCATAATAATGATTTTAAAAAATGAAAGTTTGATGTAACACTCGCTTCTTTGTTGGCATTTTACAATCCAGCCAATTATGTTGATCAGATACTGCCCCAGCTTGCATACACTGGCCTAACTTTACAATTTATTTAAATTCTCGAGGAAGTCATTTCAGAAGTCTGGGAATAACAGCCTAGATTCATACATCCTATGAAGCCTTAGTAATTTAGTTCGCAGATAATATGAAGCCTCAAAGCAAGCTGTACACATCACAAGAGTAGGATTCACATTTTATGCTGAGACAACATCACAGTTGCCACATAGAGCTCTGGTGGCACAGTGGTTAGAATGCGGTATTACAGGCTAACGCTACTCACATTGCCAGGAGTTCAATTCGTTCGATCCTGAGCGGCTCAAGGTTGACTCAGCCTTCCACCAGGGGAACTGATTGCTACCAGTTTGCCCAAACCGGTAGCAATCCGCTGGTGATGTCACGATGACGTCACCGAACCGGATCGGTCGGTGCCGGTCCGTGGGGGCCGCCATCTTTTTTTATTTTTTATTTATTTTTTATTTCCTTCTGAGCATGCGCAGAAGCTGACTTCCGGCACTGTGCATGCGGTCACCATCTTTTTTTCGGCTTTTTTAAATTTTATTTTTATTTTGGGGGGGATTTTTTGCTACTGCGCATGCGCACGCGTGCGAGACGTGCCCACGCGGCGTGGGAGGGAGCGAACTGGCAGCGAGGTAAGTTGGAACCCACCCCTGCCTTCCACCCTTTTGAGGTCGGTAAAATGAGGGCCCAGATTGTTGGGGGCAATATGCTGACTCTATAATCCGCTTAGAGAGGGCTGTAAAACACTATGAAGCGGTATATAAGTCTAAGTGCTATTGCTATATTGACTTAGCACAATGGGTATATGTCCAACCTATACTCCAGAGAAGACATCGATAAGACTGCGTAGAAAAGTTGTCATCTTTCACCCATTCATCAGTGACGATCCTCTTTTGGGGTGACTGAACTCATGAGTAAATCTCTGCAGAATTCTACTCTTCCTTTGTTTATTAACTTTTGGTGTCTGAGTGAAACAACAGGTTTTCTATAATAGTGCATGTTCTTTCTTGGGTCTTTCCTTTTATTGGCCTGCAGCAACACAATAACAAAACCAGGAACAGCACCTTCTCAGTAGTAATGAGTGTCAGATGCCCCGGTCACTTACCCAGACAACAAGGTGCAACTTGCTTAATGGTGCCTGCTCAGATTAATAATGGAAAGGAAGCAGGAAGCAGGAGAAGAAAATTAGTTGTTCTGTACAACAGCCAGTGAACAAATCTACACCCAGCAAACAGTGGTTGTCTCTTTTATCTCTTCCTGAAGCTGCCAACCTGCCTATTTGGTTTGATAGCTGTGTGCAGTGAGATCAAAGACTAGCGTGCAGTGCAGATGCTGCATGTGGTTTCTCCTTGTACCACCTGGGCTGCTGCACAGGGTTGTGATGGTCAGTATTGCTGAGAGTTCCTATAGCAACAGCAAGAGGGCTAGGCAGGAAAGAGCATGCAAAGCCACAGAAGCAGAAGCTGCTTCCCCTCTCTTGTGCTCACTGTTGCTTTCACATTACCTTCTCCCCTCTGCAACATCGACACACCAGTGCTCAGCTTGGGGGCTTGTTCATGGATCCACAGTTCAGGATGAACATCATTGACAAGTCAAAGCAAGTGAGTGTACACTTGAGCTGCCAGTTCTAACCAGTCGTGGGTTGCTACCGGTTTGCCCCGGTTCGGGCGAACCAGTAGTGGCAGCGGCAGGAGGCTCCGCCCACCCGCCCGGACATCTGTAAAGGTGCTGTAGTGACTGAACAGCAGCATCAAATTGATATAATAAAAAGTATCATTTTATCTACTTTATATCACAAGGCATGCAAGCTCACCATAGTACATAAGCAATAAGCATTTCCTGACTGTTTGCATTTAGAGGCACTGGAATTGTTCAGCCAGTACAAACAAGATGTCATTCAAGGCCCACTGTGACTTGGAAAGTACATAAAAAGCATTTCTGTTTAACAAATAGTCTGAAATCTTAGAATTCAGCATCTCCCATATTTCAACAGAGAACTTGGTGATCAGCTCACTCTCATGGGTATCAGCAATGCTATGCTGTAAAATCAGAAATATGTTGAAATAAACTGGAAACATTCCCAAAATTTCAACCTCTGTAAAGCAGCACAGAGAGAGGAAGGGGCTTATCCAGACCCATCTTTGCTGACTGTAGAGCAACTGAGGCCATGACAGTTGTGAGAGTAAACAAGAGATTGGATCAACCAATAGCAGTTAGAAGAATGAGGTCACAGAACCAATGAAGGGGATAACCTGACATTTTCAGAACTAAATAGACAGACATTTTTCACCTTTTTGGAGAAGTTTCTCTGAGACTACCTTACTCCAGGGTACACCTGTTCTCCTCCAGCAATTTTGCATCACAACTTCATTCAGCTTTAGCTAGCGGGGCTAATGATCTGTGATGATGGGCTTTGTAGTCCAACAGCTAGGCTTGAGGAAGGCTCTTCTAGGGCCTCCTGTCCATTTTATGTTTGAGACCATGACCATTTGTCCTTTCTGTTTTTCTTTCCATTTCCCCACCTTCCCAGTTTCCTCAGCATTTATTTGCTAGCTGAGAAAACAAGGCCTGCATATTATTTCCTTATTACGTTTGGTGGCAAAGCGGTGGTTAGGCCACATAGTTTCAAGCAGACCTCTGTGTTTTCATCCCACTGACAGATAAAACTTTATTCTGTTGGCAACCAGATCTTAATTAAATAATAGTGATATCATGGATGCTTTTCTCTCAGCCTAGGAAGAAAACTGAAAACTGGTAATTTGGAATAATAATCATTAGAACATCAGTTAATGCGCCACTGTAGGAATTATTTGAAGACACAAAAGCCAGCTTTTTGTATAAAAGAATAACATGTCAAATGAGGGAAATCAAGGACATCTTTATTATTGAATACAATGATGCTGAACAATGCCAGGGAGGAAAGCAACTTGAACGACTATGGATAACTGAATACTACACTTGAATAAAAGACGGTCTGCTTTTGTACAAGTGTAGGGTCCTTGGAGAGCTACACTGGCAAAAACATGTTTTTAAAAGATTAAGGCTACACTTGTTGTAAACAAGGTTCATTTATAGGAAGAATACCACCAAGAGAGTTTTTTTCAATTTTTTTTAATTTTACAGATATTCAAGTATTCTTGTTTCTGAAAAGTTCTATGAGTTAATAATGTAAAAACTATATACCTAAACTAGTGAAGCACTAGGGTTAGACTTCTAGACTGTTTAGAAGATGCTGAAATATTTTATTTGTAAAAAAAAAACAAACCCAGGTGATATCTTTTTCCTATCTTGGGAAATGGGGAGGATACAAGAAAATAAATTCTGGCATAACAGCAAATGTTGGGGTTATTTTGCCCAGGTTTCACAATTCTGAAAATATCACTGGCTTACAGTTCAACTTGCACCCAATATTTAAAGGCTGAAGGGGGAAATTTATTTTATTAAAAATAAATAGAAAATTGACAGTAACAGTATCTTGACTGAGCTAGACCAAGATAAATCCAAAAATTCTAGGGAATTCTTGAAAGATTTGCTCGCATTATATATCCTTCACAACTATCCTTTTTTATTGCAAAGGTGCCTTGCTACCATTAACTGAAGTGATTTTGATACTAATTATGCAAGATTTAAGAATTAAAATAATACATTAATAAAAAGAATTTCTTTTTAAAAAAAATATCAGGTGACTTGCCAAGTACATGCACTCATTAAATGACAAATTCATATTCATCCATTTTATCATATTTATATTACTCAGTTATTTCCTCATTTTTTCCTGCCTTTTGTTTGATCTTTTTTTCTCACAACATTCTTCTAAGTTAAATTAGGCTAATGATTAACTGCCTTTGGAATCAATAGGATTATGGCTGAATAAATAATTTTAACCAGTGATCCTCATCTTCAAATATCCAAGTTTACAGTACCTCCACCAGTATTTTCATATTACCAATTGATTTAAGTATACAGTATATGTACATACAATTATACACATATGTTCAGGGGTGGTATTCACTTACCTTCTCTACCGGTTCGCAAATGTGAGTGCGTTCCTTCTGCGCATGCACACAGCGTCAAAAATGCGACTTGCTTACATCCGGGCGGGTGGGCGGGGCCACCCGCAGTCAGCGCTACCGGTTCGCGCGATCCGGATAGAACCGGCTGACTACCACCACTGCATATGTTATATGATGTATATCATGGATTCTGGAAAATATAATCCCGTCCAATTGCCTGTTGCATGGAAGACATACAATGACAAACTCTGACTTTCCTGTTGAGAGGAATTGCTCTTATTATTGGGAATTCTTTTTAAAATTCAGCTTAATTTTGCTTTTCTAAAATGTCCACCCTTCATTTCTAATCTTGCCTTCTGAAGCAGTAAGGTATTAATCTGCTCCATGCCTTGTATGAAAATGTTTCAAATAGTTAAAAGGCTGTGATTTTGCCTCTTCCTGGAGGAAGCTACCATTGGGATTAAAATCGGTGGTAGGAATATCAACAACTTCCAATATGCAGATGATACAATATTACTTGGGGAAAGCAAGCAGGACCTGGAGTGGTTAATCCTGAGAGTCAAAGATGAAAGTGAAAAATTTGGACTGCACCTTAACATCAAGAAAACAAAGATATTGACAATGGCAGAGAACACACAGGTTAGAATGCAGACCAACAATGAGACCATTGAAACAGTAAAGGAATTCATCTTCCTGAGCTCCAAAATTGACCAAAGTGGTAACTGCAGTCCTGAAGTTGTATAGCACTTGGAAGAACTGCAATGTCTGGCATGAATAACATCTACAAGAGTAAAAACAACAGCCTCACAACCAAATGCAGATTAGTTAACACAATCATTTTTCCAATTGCTACTTATGGCTGCAAATCTTGGATTCTGAAAAAGGCAGATAGGAGGAGGGTGAACGCCTTTGAGCTATGGTACTGGAGTTGACTATTACGCATCCTATGGACTGCAAAAATAACAAACAAAGAAGTCCTAGACCGAACCTCACCAAAAATATCACTTGAAACCAAGTTCACCAAACTGAGTCTGTTATACTCTGGTTATGTCGTGAGAACTGACTCACTCAAAAAGTCAATCATGCTGGGAATGATTAGCGAAAAAGGAGAAGGAGCCACCTTAGCACCTGCTGGCTGGACACTGTAAAAGATGACATTGGGAAGATCATGGCAGATCTGAAGGACACAGTGTGAGACAGAGGGGCATGGAGAGTGCTAATCCATAGAGTGGCCTAGGGTCAGACACAATTGAATGGCTGTGTCAGCCCCACGCGCGCTGGGCTGCCATCACAGAGGGGATAGGGAGATTGCTCGCCAACCTGCCTGGTCGTGCTGACACCTTGCTGATAGCTCCGAGTAACTCCGCTGCTGCTGTGGGCGTCGCCATCTTGAATGACACCATCCCCGACTCACAGCTGAGAGGCAGACCCAGAACAAGCAGAGATTTAAGGCGGTTTGCCAAGGACGTTGGCTTGCATGGAATGAAGAGTCTCTGGGCTGACCTTTAGGTTAAGATATTTGGTAGATAGATATACTTTTTGGCCGACATGGAAGGGGGCCTGTGGTCATCTCTTTTTGTCGACCTGCCAACCAGCCAGGGGAAGACGGTGATATGGACGGTCATTGACCTGTTCTCTAAACAGGCCCATTTTGTGGCCTGTGAGGGTTTACCATCAGCCAGAAAATTGGCTAAGCAATTTCTCACTCATATTTACAGGTTACATGGTGTACCGCGCTGAATAGTATCAGACAGAGGGGTTCAGTTCACTGCCAAGTTTTGGAGCCAATTCCTGACGATGATAGGGTCAGGCCAGGGACTCAGTTCAGCATACCACCCGGCTACCAACGGAGCAGTAGAGAGAACCAAAGCCATGGTGGAGCGTTACCTCCAGTGCTACATAAAATATCAACTAATGGACTGGGCGATATTGCTCCCCTTCGCGGAGGTTGCATACAATAACGCCATCCATAGTACCACCAGATTCACTCCGTTCCAGGTAGCCACTGATACTGAATTTATCCCCATACCTGAGTGTCCGAAACAGGAACCTGAGGACTTGGGGTTGTGGGGATGGACGTCCCGAATGGAACAGATATGGGAGAGGGTCAAAGAGGCTTTGCAAAGGGCAGCACAGAAATATAAGGAACAGGCCGACAAAAAGAGATGACCACAGGCCCCTTTCCATGTCGGCCAAAAAGTATATCTATCTACCAAATATCTTAACCTAAAGGTGCCCTGTAAAAAACTTGCACCCAAATACATCGGCCTGTTCACGATAATCAAGGTCATAAATCCCGTTGCTGTATGGCTACGGCTCCCATCTTTCCTGGGGAAGATGCACCCAGTCTTCCACAGTAGCCTATTATGTCCTTTCAGGACGTCTTCACTACGTGGCACCCCTCCATCCCTGCCTCCTCCTATCGACGTGGGTGGAACCCAACATTATGTAGTGGTGGACATCCTAGACTCTTGCTGGCATCGAGGGCGTCTGCAATACCTTATCCCATGGAAGGGGTACCCACTGGCGGAAGCATCATGGGTACCCTGTCAGGACGTAAATGCCGCACAGCTACTCACCAGATTCCACCGAAGATACCCAGCCAGACCAGGGGTGGGTGGGAACATCAGTGCCATGACCTACCTCACATTGCATTTTTGTCTTTCAGATGCCACCTTTGTGGTAGGGGGGCTGCATGTCAGCCCCATGCGCACTGGGCTGCCATCACAGAGGGGATAGGGAGACTGCTCACCAACCTTGCTGATAGCTCTGAGTAACTCCACTGCTGCTGTGGGCGTCGCCATCTTGAATGATGTCATCCTGACTCACAGCTGAGAGGCGGACCCAGAACAAGTGGAGATTTAAGGCAGTTTGCCAAACAAGCAGAGATTTAAGGCGGTTTGCCAAGGACGTTGGCTTGCATGGAATGAAGAGTCTCTGGGCTGACCACGGGGTTAATGTTGGCTGATTGGGGGTGGAGGGTGGATCATGGGTGGAGCCACGGGAGATCAGCGGGATCCTTAAAAGGTGGTGGGGAGCACTGCGCAGTAGCACTGACAATACTTCACCTATTCACTCGGGTGTTTGTTGGTTTGTGCCGGAGCATAAGATAAAGGCTTCTCTACACTTACCAGCTTAGTTGTTTGGAGTTTTTTTCATGCGCCCTTTTGATGACGATGACGAGTCTTCCTCTTTCCTTCTTCAGCTCTTTCAACTATTCTTCAAAGGGCCTGAATGTCATCATCCTGATTGAAACATGCTTAGATATGAGCAATTTCTCAATCTTCATTTAAAATTTTAGCAGACTCGAGATTCTCTCTCTCTAAGAAATACCAAACAGTTATCTCTCCTGTCATTTAGCTACTCTGCTTCTATCAATTTAGCTGAATATGAAAAATATAAATATAATCTGTGTGGGCTTCATGGGAAAGTTTAGTCATGATGCCAAGTCTTTTAGTTTTAATATTTTTGGTTTTAATTTTTTTATTGTACATAGATGTGGTTTTCTCTGCTGGTTGTGAGCTGCCCAGAGTTCAGAACAAGATGGGCAACTATATAAATGTTATAAATAAAAAAATTGCAATTCAGTACATTTGATCCTGTACATTCAAAGCCTGAAACGTACAGACATATGGGTTATTGTGGGTGTTGTGGGTGATCCATACTGACTGGGGTTGTAGTCTGAGACAACTGGATGGCACCACAGTAGCATCTGTGAGGGAAGGAAAAGGTCAATAAAAGCCAATTAAAAAAATGTGTGTCAGCAACCACACAATTAAAACCTTATCCCTTTCCATCCGTATTCTTGCCTTTTGATCTTCCCCCACAATTGTCCTTGGAATCACTAGTTGCTTAGTCAATGGCCCATTATAGGCTTAAAAGGAATCTTCTACTTTTATGTCCTTTTCAGACATCTTGCTAAACTTCCAAACCCTTCTTGCTTACTCACATGAAACAAAACTGCCCTTTAACCCAGGCATTTACAGCAGCAGATACATCAACTGATCCAGCAACCTAAATTAATTTCCAAGTTAAACCACAAACAGTAGTAGGGGTGTTGAGTGATTTCACATCATGATGCGAGAGAGAGAGAGAGAGAGAGAGAGAGAGAGGGAGAGAGAGAGAGAG
>QLTV01002419.1:4872607-4916288 GCA_003457575.1 Thermophis baileyi | reverse complement strand
CCCATTTGCTCTTCTAGGAGAGAGAGAGAGAGCGAGAGAGAGAGAGAGAGAGAGAGAGAGAGAGAGAGAGAGAGAGAGAGAGAGAGAGAGAGAGAGAGAGAGAGAGAGAGAGAGAGAGAGAATAAAATGAGAGGACCAAACCTGAAACGAACAAAAAAGCCCATACAGGAAAAGATTGATTCAGCAATCAAACTTTACTGATAGCCTTTTCCTCATTTCAGAGCAAAGAGGGAGCATGTTCAAAAAGGGACAAAGTTGAATGCAAACCCACTCTCTTGCAATAGTCCCAAGCTTATAGGATTCCACTGCTTCTTCTTTGTCTAGTGTTGCTCAGTCCCTGAAAATAGAGCTTTTCTATGGAGTTATTGCTAAGTTCCCCAAGAATATCCAAGCATCTGAAATTCAGAAAAGGATGGGAAAACCTCTCAATATCGGAGGTTCATTTTAAAGGACAAAATCCAGACCTACCACTGCAGAATCCCATAGCAATCAAAAAATAATAAGGTCTGGCAGCCAAGGATACAGAGTCTCATGTCAACTGTTTACTTGTTTGAAGAAGAACCAGGCAGGCTGGGCACAAGAGTTAGACTGGATGGTTATGGGTGATATTAGTGATGGTTCTGGAGAAGATTCTGGAAAAGATAATCAAGCGAACACCTAGAAGCAAACAAAGTAATAACCAAAAGCCAACATGGGTTTGTCAAAAACAGATCATGCCAGACTAATCTTATTGCATTCTTTGACAAAATTGGTGGACCAGAGGAATGCTGTCGATACAATTTACTTGGACTTCAGTAAGGCATTTGATAAAGTAGACCATAACCTACTACTAGATAAAATAGAAAAATGTGGGTTAGACAGCATCACCAACAGATGAATTCATAATTGGCTGACCAACCGCACTCAACGTGAAGGCCTCAATGGAACTGCATCTACATGGAGGGCAGAGGTGGAATTTCCCCCCGTTTGCCAAACCAGGAGCGATTGCCAGTTGGCCACGCCCACGAACCGGCTCTCTTGGTGGCGGCGTATGCACCGCCATTTTCTTTTTGGCTTCTGCGCACATGCAGAAGCTGTTTTTTGCTGGGTTTTCAGCACTGCACATGCACGCATGTGTGCGCAAAGTGGCCACGTGGCACGCAATGCATACGTGCCCACGCAGCGCAGGAGGAAGCAAACCGGCGGCAAGGTAAGTTAGAACCCATCCCTGATGGAGGGATGTATGCAGTGGGGTACCCCAAGGCTCTGTTTTACACCCAGTACTCTTCAACATATTCATCAATGATTTGGACGAGGGGATAGATGGGGAACTCATCAAATTTGCAGACGACACCAAGCTAGCAGGAATAGCCAACACTCCAGAAGATAGGCTTAAGATACAGAAGGATCTTGACAGACTTGAATATTGGGCGCTATCTAACAAAATGAAATTCAATGGTGAAAAAAGTAAGGTTCTACATTTAGGCAAGGAAAACAAAATGCACAGGTACAGTATATGTGGTACCTTGCTCAACAGTAGTAACTGTGAGAAGGATCTTGGAGTCCTAATGGACAACCATTTAAATATGAAAAGAGTATAGAGAAGAGCAACAAAAATGATTAGGGGACTGGAGGCTAAAACATATGAAGAACGGTTGCAGGAACTGGGTATGTCTAGTTTAATAAAAAGAAGGACTAGGGGAGACATGATAGCAGTGTTCCAATATCTCAGGGGCTGCCACAAACAAGAGGGAGTCAAGCTATTCTCCAAAGCACCTGAGGGCAGGACAAGAAGCAATGGGTGGAAACTAATCAAGGAGAGAAGCAACCTAGAACTAAGGAGAAATTTCCTGACAGAACAATTAATCAGTGGAACAACTTGCCTCCAGAATTTGTGAATGCTCCAACACTAGAAGTTTTTAAGAAGATATTGGATAACCATTTGTCTGAAGTGGTGTAGGGTTTCCTGCCTAAGCAGGGGGTTGGACTAGAAGACCTCCAAGGTCCTTTCCAACTCTGTTATTCTGTTATTCTGTTATAAACAGACTGGGATCTGTTATGAAACATAGGATCTTCAGCAAGTTGCAAGATTAAAGAAGGTCATATGTGCAGTGAAAGTAGGATAGTAGGTAGGATAGACTGGGAGGAAGCTAATCACCAAATTGCAAAAGTGAATGGTCAGATGAGGATATCCGAACTCATTGGTAGCCTCACATTGCAATGAACAAGGACATACATCCAATTGCGCAGCTTCTAAGATTGCTGGCCGAGAGAAATGGACCCCTTGTCAGTCGAAAAGAGTGCTGATTTATCTTATCAGGTACTTAGGAACCGAGGACTTGGCAGCACAAGGAAACAACAGCCAACGGCTTAATAGCCAGCCATCAATACCCCAATCAACAACTAAAAAAACCATGCACAATCAGGCACCAAATAAATATTACACATAGAATACAGGTGGTCCTCGACTTACAACAGTTCATTTAGTGATCATTCAAAGTTACAATGGCACTGAAAAAAGAGATTTAGGACCATTGTACACACTTACCACTGTTGCAGCATCCCCATGGTCACGTGATTTACATTTGGATGCTTGACAACTGACTCACATCTATGACAGTCGCAGTGTCCCAGAGTCATGTGATCCCCTTTTGTGACCTTCTGGCAAGGAAAGTCAATGGGGAAATCAAATTCACTTAACAACTGTGTTACTAATTTAAGAACTGCAGTGATTCACTTAACAAATGTGGCGAGAAAATTCGTAAAATGGAGCAAACTCACTAACAAATTTCTCAATTAACAACATAAATTTTGGGCTCAATTGTGGTTGTAAGTTGAGGACTACATATAGCCCAAAGCACACATTCTTCTAGAGAGAAGTTCCCTGAGGATGGGCTCCAGCACGAGTCCAAAAGCTTGGAAGACTAAACCTCCGGTCCTGGTGACCGACCCAGATTTGATCCTGCAACATTATCCTGGGACACATATATTCACCCTCATTCAGTAGCTGTAACTGCCCAGGAAAATATTTGGTGTGGGGAAGGAGATGGTAATTTATAGCAGGTAAAGATTGCTGTGTTCTGTGCCATTTGCTTGTATAGATTTTTTCTGCTCTGTCCATATATGTCTTTTCCTCCCCCATATTTCCATTTTGGGTGTGGGTGTCTCTATTTCTCCCAGTCTTTCTGTTAACACAGGTCTAATCTCTAAATTGGCTTATCCCCATCTCTTTTCTTGCTTCTTTTTCTTCTCATTTCTGACAAAACACAGGACATTTCTGCTTATTACATTAGTTAATATCCACAACTGGACTTTCCAAGCAATTCAAATTTACTATAAATGTTTGCACAATCTCCCTGGGAACTAAAGCATTCATTATATCTCATTTCCATTTATACAGTGGAAATTTGGATTGTAAAATTTAGAATTTGGCATAAGCAACAGAACAAAATTTAATGTTTTTATTATGAATTTCTTTCCTCGCAGGACACTCAATTGGAACATACTTTTTATTCAATAAAATCAGCCTTCCTCAATTTGCTGGCTTGGAGTATTGTACAAATGAGCAACATTATAGATGTTAATAGGCAAAAAAATCTGCAACATTTCAGAAAGAATATTGTGGAGATTAGAGTTAGTATTAATAGAAACACTTTAGTTTATATGAATTTTCTGCTCAGTTGGAAAGCAGGAAAGGAATGAATGGTAGATACTAGTGGGTTCCAAATTAGCCAAGATTCAATTTGAATAGAGGATTTGAAGGCAGCAACATTCTGTTTAAAGTAAGATTCTTGTATCTGAAGACTGCTATAATGTCTCCTTTAGCCTGCTCTTCTTTAAGTTAAACATATCAAGTTTCTTCTTCATAGAATTTAGACTCTAAACCAGGGGTGAAATTCAGCAGGTTATGACAGGTTCTGGAGAACCGGTAGTGGAAATTTTGAGTAGTTCGGAGAACCGGCAAATACCACCTCTGGCTGGCCCCAGAGTGGGGTGGGAATGGAGATTTTGCAATATCCTTCCCCCATGAGTGGGGAGGGAATGGGGATTTTGCAGTATCCTTCCCCTGCCACGCCCACCAAGCCACGCCCATAGAACCGGTAGGGAAAAATTTTGAATTTCACCCCTGCTCTAAACCCTTTACCATCTTTGTTGCTCTTCTCTATTTATGAAGTTCATAAACAGTACTGGTCCAATACAAAATCCCAAAATACTCAACTTCATGGATACCCCACTATGTCTCTCCTCATGGATATAGAACCATTAAGGTTGCCTAGCCAACTGTGAATCTGTGTGGTAGTGGGACTTTCTAGCCTAATTTTTTCCAGTCTATTAAGAAGATGACTATGGTCCACTTTATTTAATGCCTTACTGAAGTTTCAGTACACTACATCCAGAGCATTTCCTTGGTCAACTAATCTAGTCACTTCATCAAAGCAAGCAAAAAGATTTGAATAGCAAGATCTGTTTTTAACAAATCTCTGCTGGCATGTGGGAGAATCACCTTATTCATTTCCAAATGCTTTTTTACATGCTTTCTTACTTATTTCACCAATATCTTTTGGTTAAACAACATTAAGCACAATCCAGGAATAAGAAATAATTTTAAAAATTAAAGCATAAGGTAAGAGAAGGAAAAGAAATATAAGTAAATGAAATTTATATCAGTGTTATTCATTATACACCAGCAAATCTTTCTATACTTTTAAACCATCCTTATTTCAAATTAGCTGTTCACCACTTCATCCAAAGATTTTCGTTTTTTAAATTTCTCATTTTTCTCATTTTGAGGATTTCATAAATTCCATTCCAACAATGTTTTCCTCAGACTTCCCCTTTCCTCTCATTCCATTCATTCTTCCTTCATACATCTACTTTGTGAATCAGTCCTCATTCATTTTCTCTATGTGATCAAACCACCTAAGTGTAGTCTTTTATTCTTTTTTTTTTTAGGAGCGCATAACAACAGACATGTCAATGGAAGGCAAATTCACAAGACTGTGTCTCACTTATTTTGGCCGTGTTGTGCGGGGGAACTGTCACTGGAGAAAGCAATTAATTTGAAAAAGTTAGTGGTAATAAGAAACCAGGCTATGAAAGATCACCCTAGCTGGACACCATCAAAGCTGACACCAGTCAGAACATAAAAAAACTCAAAGAAGTACTGCAAGATTGGAAGATGTGGAAAGACCTGCCCCATTGAATTTCCAAGAGTTGGACACAACTGAATGGATATCATCATCATCATCATCATCACCATCCAGCACTCCCTTGTGCACATTTTAAGAACCTCCTTCATTCTATTTAATTTATTTTTATGTTTCTCCTGACATGTTGAACGTTTGCTTCCATCTACCAAATGCAGAGCCATTTTTGCTTCTGTCAACAATGATTCATTCTTGAATTGGAGCGCATATTGCCCATAATCTTTCCAGTGGCATTTGCACATTTTACCATTTCTCCACCTCATATTTAATGAATATTAAGGTCAAGGTATGCAAATTCATCTCCTTGCTCTACATTTTCACCATTTATATATAAGTTGTAATAGTTCACTCCAGTTTTTCCATCAAACACAACTGCCTTGGTCTTTAATATATTACTTTTCAGATCCATGTTCTTCATTGTATCACATAGTCTAATACTTGCTACAAATTGTTCAGGTTTTTAGCCAACAACACAGTATCATCTGCATACAAAAGTACACATATGCTCAAATCTTCCATTAGCATATTTTTACCATCACCACAAGTATTCCTCATGCATTTTCCCATAACTACCGTGTTTTCCCCAAAATAAGACCGTCTTATATTTTTTTTTAACCCTGAAATAAGGGCTTGGCCTTATTGCCATGCACTCAAAAGCCCGATTGAGCTTATTATCACTATATTATCTTATTTTGGGGAAAACAGGGTACATTAAACGTTCAAGGAGAACACATCCTTGTCTTTTTTGTTCTTGCTGATTGCTGACATTTTTCTAACCGTTCTATTGATACTAATTAAGTTCTTCCTCGGTTAATGCCCTGGTTAGTGACCATTTGAAATTATGATGTGCTGAAAAAGTAACAGTCCTCAGAATTACAACTGTCACAATATCCCCACAGTCATGAGATCACCACTCAGGCATTTCACAACCAACAAGCTTCCAACAAGCTTCTTCAATGGAGAAGATGGCAGTAAAATCATAAGGTATGGTTCTGTGGTGTCTCATTTAACAACCTGGGTGATTCACTTAATACCACAGAAAAATTAACATTTTAAGCCTGGCATGGCCATGTGATGTTTCAAATAATGACTGCATTGTTTAGTGATGGAGTTGTCAATCCCAATTGTGGTTGTTAAATGAGGACTACCTGTATATTTTATTTATTTATTTTATTTATTTATTTGTTTGTCAAACATGTACAAGATAGCAGGTATAGGTATAAACATAAACATAATCAAAGTGAATGCAGATAGATGAGGACAATAGGACAGTAGGACAGGGACGGTAGTTTTACTGGCACGAAGTATTGCCATTATATCACCTTCAGTAACTTAAGTTCAACTCCATATTGACACACTATCTTGATTTCATAGTCAAAAAAGAGATTGAGATAGGACAAGGATTAAAAGGGCTGGATCTGGGCAAATATAGAGGATCACATAAGAAGTGTGAATAAGATCAAAGAAGAATTGCAGAATAAATTGGAATCTGTCGATATGTCTCTCTGTCCTTACAAGCAAACTGGCCAAATGAATTCTAGCTAAACAGTGGAACAGGAAAGCAGCTATATCACAAGCGCTGTGTTTTTAATCACCTCTTCAAAGTTTCATACAGGCCTAATTGAAATGGAACAAACCATAGTAAAAGCATAAGGACTTGGAAACAGAGCCTTTCCAAACAAATACTTAGTACTTTGCCCTTTCTGATTCCATGGATTCTACCAAGCCTCGTTTCCCTCCTCCCACAG
Source organism: Thermophis baileyi (assembly GCA_003457575.1). Taxonomy (NCBI): domain Eukaryota; kingdom Metazoa; phylum Chordata; class Lepidosauria; order Squamata; family Dipsadidae; genus Thermophis; species Thermophis baileyi. The sequence goes on along the minus strand of QLTV01002419.1, from coordinate 4,909,354 downwards.
AGAGAGAAAACTTGCAAACCTCTAAAACAGAAGAGTGACACAAGACTGAAAACCTCTTTCCACCAAAGCACAGGAAGCCTTGTAGATTCACTTGCTATGAACAGAATCTCAAGCTTTCTCTCACAAAGAAATACCAGAGAATCCAAATGAGATACAGTTAGAAAGGCCACTGAGGCCACTGCGTCTAATTCCCAAATCCAAATTAAAGTATCCCTGGCAGATGACTATCCAGGCTGTGTTAATAAATTTAGTGAAGAAGAGCTTCCCACCTGCTTTAGCATTTGGTTCCACTGTAGAACTGTTCTTACTATCGTGCTTTTTCTCCCTCATAGTCAAGTGGCATCTGCCTTTCTATAAATGGAGAGTGTTATTTTGGTTCTGGAATGATAGACTATGACCTTCTTCTGCGCAGCATCTCTTCATGTACTTGAAAAGTGGTGTCTAATTCCTTCTCAGCCATCCTTTTTCACAACTGAATATACTCAGGTCTTTTTGATTTCCTCATGAAATTTAGTTGTTAACTGTTGTTGTTGCCCTTCCCTGAATCTGTCCACATTTGTGAAAGAGGTTGACAAGAACTGGTCACGGTGCTTAAGTTGAGCTCTGATCAAGAATAAAGGTGAACTGCTGCTGGCTATGGTTTGGAAATGAGATTTCTGTGGAAACATCTCAATATCTCCATTTGGATTGAACTGGATTTTGAGTAGCCATGGCCCAATGCTGACTCATGAGACAATTCTCATTTCAGTTTAAGCTGTTTGTCTCCCCTGCAGTTTCTGACTGTGTCTTAACCCAATTTCAGAAAATCCAGTCTGTAGCTTCTTGGCAATGGATCTGGACTGGTGCTCCTTTTGGAATATGGCCATCAGAAGACCCGAGGGATTGTTCCACTGATTTTCACCCTTCCTAATTCTCCAAGAAAGGCAAATCTCTCTGTGAACCCTGTGTGGACCAGTCTACCAGTGCCTATCTTTTCTTTTAGGAATTATTCTCTTTTCAGAAGTCCCCTTGTCTTCCCTTTGCTTTCCAAGATGTTTCCACACATTTCCTTTAAAACACAAGCAGATCCTTTGGTCTGTTTTTTCCACTTATGACACTACTGATGCTCCATGATAATCAAATGAAAAACAGGTTGTTGCTTCATTCTTATGTTCCTTTGTAATCCATGAAAACTATAACAAAGAACAGAAATTTCATATAAAGAAAGCAGCAATTCCTATACGGCAACTTAAAACATTTTTTTAAAATAAAAGAAAAAGAAGGGAAGCTTTCCAACACATTGGGTGAGAGCTGAAAAAGCAAAAGGAGCATGCTTCACCCAGCTGGCAGAAATCAAAGAATTGCTCTCCAGGAGATGCAAAGGTTGAATGGAACATGAACATCATGAACATGAAGTTGAGGACAGCTCATTGACTCAATGAGCCATGATTGGATCAATAGAAAATTATTTTAAAAATACAAAAAGCTTACCATTCTGGCAACCCAGGACAAAATGGCAAGGTGAGGCAGCCATCGACACCTGAAGGGGAGGAAATATGCCAGATGCTGCAACCAACCACAGTTGGAGCTGCTACTTGAATGGGATGAAGTCTCAAGACTTAAGCTCTGAAGAACTTAAGAAGGTACAAGTCAGAAAACAGTAGTTTGGGATCTAAAGGAATGTTTGACAAAGCCTATTTATTTGTGTTTCTTAGTTAAGAAATAAACTGGGAGGGGGGGAAGAGAGATTATATTATATTTAGACATGGCGATAATCAAATTGCTTTTACTTGCTGGAAAAAAAGTGAAAAATTGATCATATATGTATTTGGAGATTAAAAAGGGATAAAGAAGTAGGGGAAAGATTAAGATGGTAATTACCTAATAGAAAGAAGGATGAAAGTCATAATTCTATATTTTCTTCTTAATTTAATTTAACTTTCTCATTTTCAATTTAATTTTTATACTTTTATTGTATTCAAAAATTCTAAAAATATTTTTTAAATGGTGGAAAATTAGGGTACAGGGCAGAGGTGGGTTCCTGCCAGTTCGGACCGGCTCTATAGAACCGGTAGCAAGAATTTCCCCCCACTCGCCGAACCGGCAGCAATGGCCGACTGGACACGCCCCCGAACCGGCTCTCGCGGCGGCGCCGTAGTCACCGCCATCTTGTTTTTTGCTTCTGCGCATGCACAGAAGCTGGGTTTTTAGCACTGCACATGTGTGTGTGCACGCGCGAAGCATGCGTGTGCCCACGCAAAGTGCAAGGCACGTGCGCCCGCATGAAGCGCAAGGTGCCCGCGCCCTCGCGAAGCATGAGGAAGCAAACCGGCAGCGAGGTAAGCCAGAACCCACCCCTGGTACAGGGTATATTTGCAATGGGAAGAGGATGATATTACTGATTCCTAGACTCAGGAAGTGGTGAGTTGACCATGCTGGCACTGGGCCAGACAGAGAGTACAGTTCTATCCTAGAATTTTATTCATCTGGGACTGGAGTGGAGGTTTAAACTCATTCAAAGTAAAATAATATTTCTTGATCACATATCTTTCAGCCTCATGGTTCCAAGCCTATCTGTATCTTATTCTTCACAACTGCCTAGTGGAACCCTTTCCCTTTTTCAGAGAAATGCAGAGTGAAAATAGGAAATGAATAGTCCCATTTTTTTCTTGAGCTATCATTTTACCATTTTCATTGAACAGTTACTATACAATTTTTTTTCTTTCTTTTTTGAACATATCTGAAAAAACTCTTTTTGTTCTAGTATTCTCAGTCCATTCAGAGAACTAGTTTGGCAGTCACCATCTCAAAAAATCTGGGTTCCTTGTTTACATGCTTTTCTTGGACCTGTCCTTCTTTTCTACCTCCCATATATGTTCTTTACAAGTTTCAGGTTTCTATTATGCAACCTCATTGACTTTTCCTGCTAATGTCCTCCACCCCTTGAGACTGTTTATGATTCTTTTTTCATTGTCGTTGTAGGAATTCCCATTCATCTTGGACTCCTTTTCTCCTTAGGTTCTCCTGCCATGAAACCCTACTGATATTTTTCTGGCTTGATTAAAACTTGGTTTTAAGTTCTAGTTATACACTCAGCTTTAGTTTCCCTTAGTATCTCGAATCAACTGTTACATGGAGACTTCCCTCCATGCTTCCTACTATTGGTTATTTCAAGTTAATCATATCTACTGAAGTAACCTACTATTGATTACTTCAAGTTACGCATAAGAGCTGTGGTGGTGCAGTGGTTAGAATGCAGTATTGCACTCATTGCAGGCTAACCCTGCCAGGAGTTCGATCCTGATTGGATCAAGATTGACTCAGCCTTCCATCCTTCCAAAGTCAGTAAAATGGGGACCCAGATTGTTGGGGGAAATGTGTTATCATTGTAAACCACGTAGAGAGTGCTGTAGAGCACAATGAAGTGGTATATAAATCTAAGTGCTATTGCTATTACTATTGCTATTTTGTTCCTTCACTTCCCCTTCCTGTTGAAACTCCCTCTTTTCCTACATATATGAAGAGACTCACTTCTTCCATCCCTATAATCCTCTGAAAAAATTGTAAAGCTTCCTAAAGGTTGAGGTTCAGACTGGGTCCATGTTTGTCAAGCATTGCTTTGATATGGCCATTTCCTCAATCTGACTGAATCAGCCTAATTTCCTCTAGGATTCAGCCAGGTTAGTAGCACACGTCTGACTCAATTCTGTCATATAATATGATTATTTGCCCAGTTGCAGAAGGGGAAGAGAAGTTTGCTGAGAAAAAAAAGTGATATATTCCATCTTGCTATATGTTACTGCCTAATTAAAAAAAATAAGTAAACACATGCTAGAAATGAGTGAAAAAGTCATAAATTATCACCATGGAAACCGGAATTATAGGATTAGGCTGATAATGGGGGAAAAGCTGTATTGGCAGCGGGCTCAGCTAAACTTTGCAATGCTGTAAAGAAAAACACGCACAATATTGCAAAGTTCTTTGGCTGAGCCCGCTGCCAATAATATTTTCTCCATTTCATTACCAATTTCCTATTATTTTAATAGTAACTGAGCTTGGGTACAATGAGTAAAAAGGAGCATGATGTACAACTGGCTCTGACCTATAATATGATCTAATGGTTTTGCATCAGATTACTTGGGGCCAAATCACAAGGAAACCAAGAAAACCATTAAAAAGTGTTCCTTCCTGACTGCTGAGAAAAAGGCAGAGAGAAAGGGTGGTGGGAAGTGGACTTTTTAAAAGCCTCTGTGTCGTATATGAGAATATGCCGACTCCTGAGTTGTGCTTAATTATAGTTCTGAAGCCTTAACTTCCTGTCTTAATCTCTAGCAGTTATTGAGTTTAATATCATTTCAGATATTGTATTTTTTTTATTACATTGTAAACTGTCTTGGGGACCCTTTCTTGGGGCCAAATGTGATTTGCACTGATAAAAAAACCCACTACTCATACATCAATACACTAAAGTACAAAATCAAGCTGCATTCAGCATGCAGAAATCATGCATGGTATGATTCTTTTTAAGTTGTAGCGTTTCAGATTTCATTTGGGAGAAATCTGGGATACAAAACCTGTCTCCAAGGCTGGTTTCTTAGATCTGGGTATTCCCCCCCCCTTCATGTAAAATATAAACCACTAAAGGTAAAATTCACATATGTTGCTTGAGAATACAGTTCAGTTTTCAAGGCTCAGCTGTAAAAGAAAGTAAAATTGCATATATAATAACAATGTAAGTTCCTCTGAACATACAGAGAGTGGATTTCTTAACTGTAGACAACTGCTCTAGTTTTGACTAAGATATACTATTGTGGGGATGTTTGCCAGGAAGTTTTTATCTCTAACACTTTTCATGGCAATATTCACTTTCCCAGCACGGATAACTCTCAGTGGCCTCTGGAAATTGGCCAGGTGAGAGTTTTGGTAGGAAGCACAGCCAATGCTAAAGTGTCTTCTCCGTGAGATTGACCAATTCATTGAAGTACTATCTGGATAGTCATCATGATGTCTTGCTTTCTGTGATCTTTTTCCAATTTGTCTCCCACCACCAACATTTTGGTAATGCTCACCTGCCAGCTTTAAATCAGTCAAGCAGCAAAAAAGGCCTTCCTGAGGTCTCTTTTCACTTTCCTTTTTCAAGCTATAGATAAGCAGTATGTCACTTTTTGATTGAATTCTAAAAGAAAGCTTTGGGATATGAATATAGCACCTGCCCATAACCATTTAAAGCAGCTATGTCTTTTCACAAGATGGCACTACTGCTTTAAATAATTGTAGACAGATGTTACAGAATGCAGAATACAGTTCCCTGGTGGGTGCTGCCATTAAATAGGTTCCCCATCTCTCTCTTGGTGTTTCAGTGGGAGTATATCATTGTTTGATATTGCTGGCTCTGAGTCCAAGTCCAAGGATGCTGCTGAGGCAGAGAGTTTAAGACATCCTGGTGAGACTTTTATTCCCAAATCAAATGCTACCACTTACTGACCACAACTTTGTTGGATTGTAGTTATCTCCTCTTCCTTTTATGCCTGCTTCTAATTTTCAAAGTAAATCAGGGTCTAAAAAAAGAAATAATAGGGGGCAGTAGATTCAAGTAAATATAGCATTCTTTTGGATTTTTTTTTTTTGGTTAATTTGGCACTCAAGACTATCAGGATAACTAAGGGCAATTGTCCATGATGAATTCATAGTCAAAGCAGAGGGTCTGTGTCTACTGTAGGTTTTCAAGTATCAACAATCAAATATGATGTGAGATTCTTTATGTTCCCCTTAAACAGTTTATGTTTTGATTTCTTTTCCTTTTTCTATTATGTTGGCTCTTTCATCATACTCCATCATACTCACAGAATTTTCTGTTGAGGTACAGCTTTTCATTTTCTACTTTTCCATTTAAATAGTGCTATTCACATGACCCGGTGCTGCCCAGGTATTTTTTCATCCTAATCCCCCTCGCCTCCTGCGCATGTGCACACGACCCCCCCTGGGGCCCATTTTGGGCCTAGTAGGCCTCCCTGAAGCCTCCCTGCAGCCAAAACGGGTCACAGAGGGGCTCGCGCCGCCCTCCCCATGCTCCCCCCGCCCCCCGCGCATGCGTGGCAGAGACCCAAATATCAGCTGACCACAGGGGTGGGTTCTAACTTACCTCGCCGCCGGTTCGCTTCCTCCCGCACCACGCGCGTGCATGCGCAGTGCCAAAAACCCAGCTTCTGCGCATGCGCAGAAGCCAAAAACAAAATGGCGGCACCTGTGGTGTCGCCGAGAAACCCGGTTCGTGGGCGTGGCCAGCCAGCCATCGTTCCCCGTTCGGTGAGCGGGGGGAAATTCCTGTTACCAGTTCTATAGATCCAGTCTGAACCGGGAGCAACCCACCTCTGGCTGGCCGGCGGAAGGCGTGCGCGCATGCGCAGTGGAACTGAGCTGGGCTCTGTGTGCCACCTGCATGTCAGAACACACACACACACACAAACACCCCGAGGGTTGTTAGGGGTGTCTTACCCCCGCAGTCTCCAGAGGGTAAGTCATCTGTGTACCAAGTTTGGTTGAAATTCCTGAGAAAAAGTTCAGAGAAGGAAGCCCTGGAATGCTTTCTTTAAAATTACTTCAATGCTTCTTCCCCTTTAAGCAACTGCACATGACTCCATGCAGCTTCTCAACCACAAAAGACTTTTGTCAGGAGCCAGCAAGAGCAATTTCACCAAGAGTGTCCGCGCTGCTTTCACCATTCATAATAAGTTGGATGGATGGATGGATGGCAAGTCAGCTGTACTTTGCCTGTCCCCACTGACACTAAAAGATAATATGGACAACCAAAATCTTGTCTTGGCTCTTTCAAACCACACCAAAAAGTGCCACACAGGTCATGGTTATATGGTTGCCAAAATCCACTTGCAAAACACAGGGCAGGAGTATAACCCGTCTGAACATCACAGGCATGCTGTGCAAAGAAAGCACACCCGTTTCTAATACTCTCTCACCCACACAAAGTTTGTTTACCTTCGACAACCAATGCGACAGGACCATCGGAACTGAATTCAAAGCACTTTCTTCAGTCAACATCTTTTGCTCCAGCATTTCACATTCCTTTTCTTTGTTCTTTTTTTAAACGTGTGGCTTACCATTAGCTTTTAGTTTTGGTGGTTTATTGGTTTTTTGAAAATTGCCCCCCACCACACACACACATACCAACACCAAATGAATCAGAAGCATATTTATTAAAGAAAATTGCAGCCTGTGGGTTAATGAATATGTTGTCTTCCAAACACCATGTGTTTCCATCTGAGTGGGAGCAAAGTTCATGGCCACAGGAGATCCTGCCTTCATACAAAGAAGCAGCAAAGAGCAGATGCAAATCTGAGTCTCCCCAGACCAGTCTAATACCTTAACTAACATTAACCTCACTATTATACTTTGCATTGGTTTCCCCCTAATATGTTCTTGTAAATGTTTTTGACTTTCCACTTACAAAGTGGCATCTACATATCTCAAACTGTAAACCTTTCAACTTTCAGTTTTGATTCCAGCTGTCATTTTCTTTCATTCTGTTGTACTTATAACGCATAGATATGGAGACAATATGCATCCTTGTTTCATTCCTTTCTCTATTTCAATTACTTTGTTTCTTCAAACTCAGTTCTTACAGTAGCTTCTTGTTCATTGTAAAGATTCTCAGAAGAATGATCAAGTGTTCTGGCACACCCATTAACCATAATCTGTCCCACATGTTGGCATGATCTACACAGTTAGCCTTGCTGTAGTAATGAAATAAACCTTCATATATGTTCTTTTCATTATCCTTCCTATGTTAGCTATCTGATTTAGTGTTTCTCTGTATTTTTTAAAACTATTTTTTCCCCATGCATGGTCCTTTCCTTCTTTGTAAGATCTTACCGAAAACTTCACTGTATAAAGAATCATTGCAATAGTTCAGTAGTTTAAACTGTTTTAAACAGTTCTGTAGGTATTTTACTGGATCCTTGTGCTTTCCTTTTCACACTGCCCCGCTGTCTAATGTATTTCACTTTCTAATGGAGTCAGTTTCTGAATATATTTATATTCAGAATAAGAATATATAATATATATCTTTGCAAATGTTTCCGACATTCTAGAATTCTGTTGGATTGTAGTACAGTATTTCCACCTTTGTTTAACAGCTTTGTTAAACTCTTTTCTGTAATTTGTCTTGAGTTATTCTACCTTGGCTGTAAATTTTTCTATAGTTGCTCTGGACTTCTTACAAGGACCCCTTCCCTTCTCTTCCCTTATTAATGACTGTAGAGTTTTGCATCCCTTTATGTACAAACATGGAAGACACATCAGGAGCTACAGGCAGACATTTTCCATCTACTTCCCCAAATACATAAACCTGGCAACATTTACTTTCCCATTTAATAGAGACAAGTTTGACATTAAACAAGGATAAAGTAATATCACAGCATTTCTGCCTACTAGGAGACTCCATACCAAACCTCAAAAAGACTGTTTTAGGGGAGTGGGACTTTATCAGTAGCATTGAAGGAGAGATTGTTAAACTCACATCAAATACAATCTCAGGAGAACTGAAGGAACACGATGGGCTTTAATAGAATATTTGTAGTTAGGGATTGAACTGAGGAGTCCTTGGTGCTGTCTGAGCCTGGTTGTATGCTTGCCAATGTTTCATTTTCAGACCAGGTAACTCCTTCAGTGAAGAGTGTCTGGTAGCAAAATGTCTGCAAGTGAATCAGAGATCATCAAGGACTCCACCATGGGTTTTAACATGTTATAATTGTTAATTGAGAAGCTGCTGGTAATCTGTCTTACAAATAACCTATCTTCCCCTTCCTTCCCCCCTTCCCCAACCCCAGTTTAAAACCTATATCAGTCTAGCCACTCCATGCACCTAATAAAGAGTTACAAGTAAGAGATATAGGTAACTTTGTCTAAATCAGGGATGTCAAACTCACGGCCTGCAGGCCAGATGTGTCACGTGCTGGCCACGCCCACCACCAATTTAGTGAAGGGGGAAAAGTTGCAATACGTCACGTGACAACGTATCGTCGCGAGTTTGACACCCCTGGTCTAAATAATCCATTTTATCTCAATCCAATCTGATAATATTGTTATATTTATAATACATCTTCATAAAGCTTTATTGCAATATTTAATCAAAACATATATATTGATTGAGAGCCAGTTTGGTGTAGTGGTTAAGGCACAGGCTAGGAACCAGGAAACCATGAATTCTAGTACTGCATCAGACACAATGTGTAACCCTTGGGCCAATCACTCTCTCTCAGCCCTAGGAAGAAGACAAGGCAAACCACTTGTAAAACCTTGCCAAGAAAACTGCAGGGACTTGTCCAGGCAGTCGACAGGAATCAAGACTGACTCAAAGGCACAAAACAAACAAACAAAATATATTGCTTCTAGGCAGTTAAAGATGCCAGTGTATTGAAGGAACAAATAACCCCAATCATTTTTATTAAAAGTTAAATCATTGCAACTAACATTCCTTTTGGAAATACTTGCTATTAATATTTGATATTTCCATGTAAAATATATAGCTACACAGGCAATGCTCATTTAACAATCAGTCAAAGTTATGATAGACTTAAAACAAGTTACTTATAATCCAGCCTCAAAGTTACAACTGCTGCATCCCCCACCCCACCCATGCGGTCACCTGGTTGCATTATGGATGGTTGGCAACCAGCTTGCATTTACAACTGGTTGCAGTGTTCCATGGTCACATGACTGTGATTTGGGACTTTTTTTGCCAGCTTCTGCCATTTTTTGCTGGTTTCTGGCAAAAAGTGCCTATTCAGCAGAATGGGTTTGCTTAATGGCCATGTGGTTCACTTAACAATCATATGATTTACTTAATATTTTCAGTGACTTGCTTTACGACCATCATAAAAGCGATCCCAAAATTGAGTCAGGTCACACAGTGATCCGCTTAATGACTGCAATGACTTCCAACCAAAATGCTGGGCCCAGCTGTGGTAGTTAATCAAGGACTACCTCAAAATATTATATACATAGCTATACTTTGCCTGAACCTGTTTTTGACTAGAAATGGCTAGAGAATACCCTTAGCTTACCAGCATTATAAGGATGTTCTCTAGCAAGATTTGTTATGTGCAGCATGAATTCTGCACATGAAGAAGGGACTTAATTTCATAGTTAGCAAAGTTGAAGATTTCTTGCAAGCCATTTAGTTCAGGGAGGGATCACTGTTAGAGCATCTTCCTCTGTATGTATGAGAGAGGGGGGGGAGGGAGGGAGGGAGGGAGGGAGGGAGAGAGGGAGGGAGAGAGAGAGAGAGAGAGAGAGAGAGAGAGAGAGAGAGAGAGAGAGAGAGAGAGAGAGAGAGAGAGATTTTATAACTCTTACTATTGGCCTGCAGGCATTATTCCACTGTTCCAGCTATGGAAGGAGAGATTTGGTTTCAGCCGAGTTACTGTGCAGCTGTGAGCCTTGGCATCTGCAATATTTGGCTTCTTCCAGGGCCTGGCTCTGCTTGTGGAGATGAAGGAGCTTCAGTTCTCCAGCTTCTGCTGCAGGGGTGGGTTCTTCTTTTCTTCGCTGCCGGTTCGCTCAGTGCTGCACTGCGCGGGTGCGTGCTTCGCACATGCGCAGTACTTTAAAAAAAATGGCGGTGCCTATGGCGCCACCGAAAGAACCAGTTCGGGGGCGTGGCAGGCCTGGGTCACTGCCAGTTCTAGCGACCCAGGCCGCCAAGTTACTACCGGTTCTATAGAACCGGTCTGAACCGGGAGGAACCCACCTCTGTTCTGCTGGCCTCTGAATCTTCCACTTTCTCCCTTTTCCTATTCTGGGCTCCAGAGGCAATTTGCCCAGGGAACCCTCTTCTGACAAGGGAGATCTCTTTTGCCTTCAACTGGCAATGGAAAGGAAAGGAAAGGAGAAGAGGGAGGAGGCCTGCTTGCATCTTAACAAAAGGAATTAATGGCACAGATTAGGAAGAGCACTACTGAGATAAGAAGAGAACCCAACTATTGTTTAGTTATAAGATCCTCATTTAATTTATTTGTCTTTCACTAGCAAAGCTGTGCTTCCTGCAGTAATTTTTTAAAATGTTTATGCATCTGGGCCCTTATCTCCTTTCATTACAGGAAACTAGATCTTTCAGGGAGGTTAAATTGCCAAGCTTAGGGGAGCTGTCAAGCCCACTGATTTCAGCAGCCTGTGTTTTTCACTAAGGATGCCATTAAGAGGTCAAGGCTCACGTGCTGGTATGTGTGTTTAAGGCTAATGGGGAGGCACGTGAATGCCCCCCAGGCAGGCACACAACCCATTTCAAAAGGAATTCCCAGCAGCAAATGGGAATTCAGCCCGATTGTCCTTAAGCATCAGTCATCCCCTAATGAGGACTTCTTGCTTTGGGGAGGTTCTTCCTCTGGGCTAATGCTTCTGCTTCCATTGTGGGGGGTGTGGGGGGGGGGAAATCCTAACAAGAAGCACAGGAAAGTGCGGGAGATTGATAATGGGGATAATGATGATTTGGAGGTGAATTTCTTTAATTAGTTATAAATTTGAACAATGTATATAGCCACCCACCTCTCAGATGTGACTCTGAACGGCATGCAGAGGATTAAAACCAACAAAAATAACATTATTCTCATGCTCTGTGAGATGGGTAGCTATATAAATATGATAGATAAATAAATAAACAACCACCTAACACCAGTAATCCAGAATAGTAACAATAATATAACATATGCCCGGTGTTTATAAATCATTCCATTTCAATCAATAAAGACCAGAACAGACAATCCACCGATAGGGTTGATTTAACCTTCCAACCCAAATGCCCAAAGGAACATCCAGGTCTTTAATGCCTTCGAAAAGGCCAAGAAGGTGGGGGCCATCCAGACTCCCATGGGGGACACTTTTCCATAGGGCAGGGAGGGCACTGGGCTTACGTTTCTTGAAAATTGCTCTAAGTCACAGAGTTTGCAGGCTTGACATCCTTTGCATCTGGCAGTCTAACAAAAAATTCATAAATGCACACGAGTTGCTATTTCAAAAACGATGGTGTTATTGATTAAATAAGCAAATCCTGCACCTTAAATCATGAATTAAATGTCTCCAGGGCTTGAATTATGAAATCCATAAACCCTATTTCCTGATTCTCCCCAATGTTACAGAAAGTATGCCTCCTGTAATCTCCGAAACCAATAACTAAGAACCCTATGAAAGAAATATCAAATTCTCCACTGTTCCCAATGTCCCATAATTCAAGCAGAACTCTCTCCTTTCTCGAGTTTATGAAACAAGCACGCTCTCTTTCTAATTCATTAATTGGATGTTGGAAGCAGAATATCAGTAAAATACGTACCATAGTAATTCAGTAAGAAACAGCATAGAAGTTTGCAATTAACATTCTAAGTGTCACATGTTAATGACACATTATTATTATTTATGAATTAAGACTTCCATTTATTTAACGCAGAAGCAGGCAACTTTCTTTCAGCAGAGGTCATATTTTTAAATTAGCCACCAAGCGTTAGAGTGAGTATGTCGGTTGGATTGGGAGGTAATTCTTCTCCTACAGGAAGTGGGTAAAAGGTAAGAGATTTATATGATTTGAACAGAGACCAGAGTAGTTCTCAGATTTCATCATGCTCAGGTTGGATGCAATGCAGGGGTGGGTTCTAACTTACCTCGCCACCGGTTCGCTTCCTCCCGCGCCACGTGGGCATGCCACATGGGCATGCTGCGTGGGTACGCCGTGCACACACGCACACGTGCGCAGTGCCAAAAACCCAGCTTCTTCGCATATGCAGAAGCAAAAAACAGCTTCTGTGCATGCGCAGAAGCCAAAAACAAAATGGCGCCGCCTATGGCGCCACCGAGAGAGCCAGTTCGTGGGCGTGGCCAACCGGCGATCACTCTCGGTTTGGCGAAAGGGGGGAAATTCCCGCTACTGGTTCTAAAGAACCGGTCTGAACCGGGAGCAACCCACCTCTGATGCAATGCCCTCTTCAGTCCTGCAGGGTTGGTATAAAAACAGCCCTCACAGCAGTGCATATGCCCAGGAGAGGATGGCTCTATAAAATCCCTGACCCACCCGATCCTCTCCTGCTTTTTTTATAGGGAATTTCAAATGACATTAACCTATCCCATTTTAAAGAAATACCCCGGGAGAGAGCAAGTTGCTTATTTATCACTTCTATCCGAGCAGAATCCTGATGAATCTTTTCAAGTTCCCAGATTCTGTGCCTCTATTTATTCTATTCTTACCACTCTGAAAATTAGTGCTATTCTCAGTGATTGCCACTATTTTGTATTCTTATTTACTGCATTTTATCCTTATTTTTATTGTTGTATACCATCCAGAGTCACTTTTTGTGAGAAATTTACATTTCTAGATTTTACATATTTGATGTACATTATATTTTGTGTCTTTAAGGCCATAATAAAGATCTAATGAAAGGCAAGAATATAAAGAATATTTTAGTTTTAGTTTTATAGGCAAGTTAAGATACCATCTATTAATTTTTCTTTTCTTAAAAAAAATGAATGGGAACTCATGCCATTGCTGACTGACACATGATTTTGAAGAATCCTGAAGATTGTCCGCAGCCTATGGCTCCATAAATTTAAACTATAAATCAATGTACACTAGTGTGAACTATTTATACACTTGTATTTACCCAAGAATAAAAATAAGATAATCTCTTTGAAAGGAAGAAAGACTATAGAAATCAAAAGAAAACAAAGCTTCTCTCTATTAATATTTTGAATCTAAAAGAACTTTCCTATTTTAAAGATGAATTATGGGGTGTGGGGGTAGATTGTATTCCTTTCAGATAGATGCCACACACAGATACCATCACACACACACACACACACACACACACACACACTATGGTCATACTTCTCAGTAGAGAAATACAAGATTCTGCTGTTAGAGTACTTAACTTGGACTAAATCATGCCCATACTTTGTTTTATCCATTGCAAGCTTTCAAGGAAATGAAAGCATCGTCTGATTACTTGGCATTTCCTACCATGATGCACTTCATGTACAGTAGTAAATGCTAAATGGTATTAGCTCTGTGATTCATGACATAATGGCTTTAGACATATTTGCCTTACTTATATGCAGATAATCAAATGAAATCAGATTAAAACAAAACAATTAGGGTTGTAAAATTTAATATTATTGTATTTCTCTAATCTATTATACTGATCTGTTCTTCAGTCCTTTAAGGAGACTGCAGACAGCTCAGTACATTATTAGATTAATTTAACATTAAATATTATGTCCTAACTCTGTTAACTTCCCATCTCATTGAACAATCAAACACTTCTTACATATACATATATATATATGAAAGCCTTATTCCACAATGTCATCCAATTCTTCCAAGTGTTTGTCACAAGCTGGTTTGACCAACAAACTAAACCAAACCTTGGAATTGTAATGTAGATAAGAGTTTGGAATAGTTTCTCCAATGGCCCCAATACTAGAGATAAAGAAACTGGGAAGGAACTGAAGAGTGGATGAATCCCAGTGGGAGTTGTCCATTCCCAGGATCAGGTAGCTTTCAGTTGGTGTCAATGACAGCTGCCATTCTCTGCTTCAGATAATATGAAATGCTATAATGGGGTGGGGGGAACACACTCCTGACACAGAAGAAAACAATAGGGAGCTGTCAACAAGGACATTTAAATAGAAGCAAGAGCAGATCCAGCAGAAATCAGTGAGCATTTGTTGATATCAGTGAAATATGCCATTGAATCAAGAGCACCAAAAATTCTTCAGGATTCGCTCTCAATACCACCATTTTTTCCACACTTACCTGGGAGTGAGCTTTGTATAATTAAATGGGACTTACGTCTGAGTTAACATATATAAGTAGTCCAAGACTTTCAACCACAGTTGAGCCCAACATTTCTGTTGTTAAGCAAGACAGTTGTTAAATGAGTTTTGGCCCATTTAACACCCTTTTTGCCACCGTTGTTAAGTGAATCACTGCAGCTGTGAAGTTAGTAGCAGGGTTGTTAAGTAAATCCGGTTTTCCCATTGTCTTTGCTTGTCAGAAGGTTGCAAAAGGTGATCACATGTCTCTGGGACACTGCAACTGTCATAAATATGAATCAGTTGCCAAGTGTCTGAATTTTGATCACATGACCATGGGAATGCTACAACAGTGATAACAGGGGTGGGTTCCTCCCAGTTTGGACCAGTTCTCCCTAACCGATAGCGGCCTGCTGGTGATGTCACGATGATGTCACCGAACCGGATCGGTCGGTGCCGGTCCATGGGGGCCGCCATCTTTTTTTTGAATTTTTTTTGAATTTTTTTTATTTTATTTTTTGAAATTTTTTTCCCTTCTGAGCATGCGCAGAAGCTGACTTCCGGCACTGTGAATGCAGTCGCCATCTTTTTTTCGGCTTTGTTTTTTTTCCAGATTTTTTGTTACTGCGCATGCGCACGCGCGCACGCGCAAAGCGCGCGCACCCATGAGGCGTGCCCACGAAGTGCGCCCACGAGGCACGCCCATGAGGCACGCCCACGAGGCACACCCACGAGGCGCGCCCACGTGGCGCGGGAGGGAGCGAACCGGCAGCGAGGTAAGTTGGAACCCACCCCTGAGTGATAAGTGTGAAAAATGGTCATAAGTCACTTTTTTCAATGCTGTTGTAATTTTGAATGGTCACTCAATGAATTATTCTTAGTTGAGGAGTGCCTGTATGCAACTTCACTGGGAGAAGATTAAAAATACTCAATATTATATAATTTATACTATATATACTGTACTATATACCATACAATAATTATACTATGCTATAAAATATTTTCTCTCCAAATGGTGATAAGCATGTCACATAATATATATATATATATATTCTACATGCAGTGTAGAATATGTTAAGCAATACTTTATTCAGAATTTCAGATTAATCATGTTTGTTTTGGGGGAGGCAAGAATGTTGGTGAATTTCTCATAAAGACCATTCTATTATTTGAACAACTCTCATGTTAATAACAAGGCACCCCTCATCTACTGTAGGACTCCAGCAAGCAGAGGATATTATAATATGAATGACAGACACACAGAGAGAAAAAGACAGATAATTGTAAAGCAAGTTTTATACATTTTGCTGTAAGTTAATACCGTATAGCATCACCCCATGTTACTAGGATAAAATCAGAATGAACCAAGGATGTATTTTTTTTTTTGTCACTGAGTGCTTAGAATAAGAAGAAAGATATCTAAATCAATTGTTTTAACTACATTGAAGTGATAGCAGTTACAACTTGTATAAATCTCTGTCAATATTTCTTAGCCTGGCTTAATGCATAAAAATGGAATGCATTTTGCATAGTCTTTATTTAAAATATTAACTAGTGTCCTTAGCTTCAAGGATGTGGCTTTGTTCAATATCATAAAGATAACCATCTCTTTACCTCTTTTATATTAATACTCTTTGTGAGCAGGTGTTGAATCAAGGTTGCCAAGCATGGACTAGCCATTCTGCAGAACATGCTGAAAAGACAAGAGATAACCCCATATGTCCTGGTCAACATTCTCTCTCATAAAAGAGACTCAAATGTCCAAGGTTATGTGTCAAATAGATCTGAACATGTGCAGCATTATAGTGTTTGCTGAAAAGTTACTACTTGACCAACATTTAACACCTTGTTTCCAAGTTTTTTTTAAAAAGGGGCAAAATTACTATGGGAATTATTTCTCAAGGTTTATAAAAACATGGAATTTTCTTGCCTGCATTATTCCAGAAAGGGTCTTGTAACTTCTAATGCAACAATATTTCAATGCTATCAACAAGCTTTCCTAACAGCCTAAACCATTAATTAGTCAAATATGAGCTTTTTCTCCAGTGGCAGTTTTGTGCTGGGTGCAGATGGCTAGCATAGTAACACATGACTATGGCTGTATGACTGTATACAGCATAGAAATATCAGTAAAAAGTAATAAATGATTGGATCTATCCATCCATCATCATCCAGCTTCTTGCTTGCAGAATTTTTACATGTTACCTAAGCCTTGCATCCTTCCAAGATTGGTAAAATGAGAACCCAGATTGTTGGGGGAAATAGGCTGCCTCTGTAAACTGCTTAGAGAGGGCTGTAAAACACTGTGAAGCAATATATAAGTCTAAGTGCTATTGCTATTCCTTATTATTTGACAATTCATTCAGTTTCCCTGTATAAGGTAGACATGTATGTATATACATATGTACACATCATTTGATTAATGATTAAGAGCCGAGGTGGCGCAGTGGTTAGAGTGCAGCACTGCAGGCTACTTCAGCTGACTGCTAGCTGCAGTTCGGCGGTTCAAATCTCACCGGCTCAAGGTTGACTCAGCCTTCCATCCTTCCGAGGTGGGTAAAATGAGGACCCAGATTGTTGGGGGCAATATGCTGACTCTGTGAATCGCTTAGAGAGGGCTGTAAAGCACTATGAAGCGGTATATAAGTCTAAGTGCTATTGCTATAGTGCTAATCTTCTGTATTCTAAGATCCCACTTTCAGAGGTCTCTTTTTAAAAAAATAGTTTTTATTAAACAGTTTATCTTTAAAAACAACATAAAAAACAAACACAAATAGAGACAAAAGGTCTCTTTTAAATCCATTGTAATTGTGTGGTAGCCTAAGCCAATGCCAGTATATAAACAAGTTCTAAAGCATGATAATGCAATGCTATGCATGTCTGCGTAGAAGAAAAGCACATTGAGTTACTTCCACATAAATGGGATTGCAGCCTAAATCACATATAAACTCTGTTGCTTTCACCTTTTCCTGGGAAAGATTAATTGGTTCAAGATTATAGTTGTCCTCAAATTTTGTTTATAGTGAAAAGTGAAGCAATGTTGGAAATTCATACATTGACAAAACAATCAAGTTGCTTCAGAGGACGTGTGTATGTTGCTCAATAAAAGTAGTCTCTATTTTTTCCCTGTTGGTGTTATCATTTTTGATACACACACACACACACACACACACACACACACACACACACACACACACACACACCAGGAACCAACTGTAAATGTAATATAACATTAATGTCAGATATCTGTAATATGTAATTCCAATTCTTATTTCCTAACATACAAAAATCTCGAGCAAATCCTAATCAGGTTTTATTTTAGAAAGCCCTTTTCTTTCTTCTCTCCGCATGGAAAGTTCTAGTGAAAGTAATTTTAAGTGGTTCGCCTTGTAGTATTGTTATAAACGTTATTAAATGTGTGTGAATTTGTTTAAGTATTCAGGTAAAGTCACCAATACTTATAGCATTGATATTCTTGATGAATAATTTCAAACAGCAATATTTTTGTGTTCTTCTCTTGCTTATATAGTAAAATCAAAATTCATTGGGAGGGGCATTATGCAAAGCAAGCAAAACTTTAGCTCAGACTTTCAAGTCTGTGTTTTGCAATAACATCATTAATCTAAATAGGTTGGTTTTCACTATGCTCCTTAAGGATTTAATCACACAGTGAGAGACATTGATATTAATGTGAGATACTCCTCCCAGATCTAAATCACTTATGAGAAATGCTTCTTACTGTGACTATTGTCTTTTTATTATTATTACTGGGATCTTGGTATGAAGTGAACAGAGTTTATTGTAAAGGAAAGTTCATTTGGTTGCAGGAAGAAATCAAACCAAGCTGGAACAGACTGCAACTGAGAGTGGCTGGATCTTCTAATTCGCAAATTGTTGCTCTTTATTTGAAAAGGATGTTCCCTTGTTCCCCATCCAATTCTCATTTAAAGAACCTTACGAAGCCAGACTGGAATCTCAAATCTCTGATTGAGCTATCCTGCAGAACATTGTCATAACGACAATGGCAAAGTACATTGCATTTCTCATTAAATGTTAGAAGCAGTAAAGACTCTTTCAAGTAAAAGTCAATTCCTGGTAACTGGACACATCCATTTAGTTTTCTTGCCAGATATATAGAAAGGGTTTGCCACTGCCTGCTTCCATTTTTTTTTCAACTTCCCAGTGGGGCCTGTTTCAAAATCTTTCCATGTATATAGGATAGGAACATGTTATGCAAATCTATGTTGTCTTTTGCCCTCCCACCTTTCTTATTTGGAAAGAGATCTTTCATTGCTATTATGATTTAAATTAGCAAGCAAATCACTTCATGTAGGCTCAAACTAGACAGGATATTAAACAGCTTTCCCCTGATGTGGACATTTTTTTAAAAAAAATGCATCTGGAAAAGAAAGATGCCAGTGAAGATTTTTCTTTAATGCAAACAAGTGTTTTAGAAGAGTCATTTTCCTCAGGATTATAATTTGTGAAGGAAGTGTTAACTTCTGCAGCATTGGCCTGCTTTTAATAATTGTAATACTCCAGCATCATCTATATACATTTTTAATTAAAGACAAAGATGCCTTTAGTATCCTATCCAATCCAGTCCTTAGACTGCCAATGAAATTATAAATATGTAGCAGTCCAAAACATTCCAAAGAGGTGCTTTGAAAAGAATCCAGCTAGAAGTACTGTATTAAAATAACCATATCCTTTGTAACCATTGCAATTAGCTCAGTGTTTGTACCCAGTTGTCTGTATAGGCATATGAAGCAGCTATGCATGTTCTTTCTGAGGAACTGTTTACATTAAAAGAAAATGCCAAATATAAAGAGATGAAAAATGGCCTGGAAAAACGGCCTGAAAACGGCCAAAAAACAGGCCATTTTTCGGGCTGTTTTCAGGCTGTTTTTGGGGCCGTTTTCAGGATGTTTTTCTGGCCAAAAATGGTCCAAAAAATGGCCTGAAAATGGGCCAAAAAAGCTGGCTGCAAGAGGAAGAGAAGCCGGGTGAGCCAGACCCAGATGTGTCCCGGGTCCCCTTGTCCCAGAAGCAGCAATCTCGCACTCTTCCCCACTCTGCTAGCCCCCTTCTTTGCATTGGGACTGCCCAGCAACAGAGACAGAGAGGGAGAAGGGGGTGGTGTTCCTGTGTGCTCCCATTTCTGTGTTCCCCTGAATGCTAGCGGCCACCGCTGCCCCCTTCTCCCTCTCCATCTCTGCTGCTGGGTGATCCCGTGCGAAGAAGGGATCCAGCTTACCTGACAGAGAGAGAGAGAGAGACAGAGAGAGACAGAGAGAGACAGAGACAAAGACAGAGACAGAGAGAGAGAGATCCGATCCGATCTTGGAGAGTTATAACAGGGCTGGCAGCTCTTCCTCTCGCAGCCAGCTTTCCCAGTCTAGCTTGATGCAGGCTTCCTCCCCAGGCCCTGTCCATTTTCCACTGGCCAGACAAAGCTAGGCAAAAAGCCAGCCCTCACCGGCACCCAGCTTCACCGACAGTGGGCTTGAAAAGGGCAATGTGAGCTGTGCTGCCGCCAGTGTCAAGCTAGACTGGGGAGGGAGAACATGAGCCAGGCAAAGTGGCAAGCGAGGGGCGTCCGCAGCATGCCATGCCTGGCGGACTTTCTAAGCCTGCCTAAAACAGGGAGGGAGGGAGGGAGGGAGGGAGGGAGGGTGTGTGTGCGTGAGAGAGAGAGAGAGACAGAGAGAGACAGAGAGAGACAGAGACAAAGACAGAGACAGAGAGAGAGCCAGAGACAGAGAGAGAGAGAGAGAGAGAGAGAGAAAAGAGAGAGAGAAAGAAAAAGAAAACGAGAGAAAGAAAGACACAGGAGAAAAAAAGANCTCTCTCTCTCTCTCTCTCTCTCTCTCTCTCTCTCTCTCTCACACACACACACACACACACACACACACACACACACACTGGATCTTTCTTTCCCCCCAACCTCCCCCCACCAGAGACCCCTGGATTCCCTCCCCAACCCTGCCTGTCCCATACAGGTACCACTCACACAAGTGACATAGAGTTGGCAACGCCCACTTAGTCACATGACCCACCCAGCCACGCCCACCCAGCCAGTCATTAGGGCAGAGAACCGGTTGTTAAAAAATTTGCAGCCCACCACTGTGAATAGGCCTTCGTGGTCCTAGTCCTGACAGCCAGTAGGATAATGCTAGCACAAATCCACCCTTAATTAATGGATGTATAATAAAAACATTTCCAGCAATTACTATCAGTAATGAAAAACTGGGTCTAGAGAGATGGTGATGAGCAAACTTGAGACTATTGATGGTGATTGACTATAAGAATATTATTAGTTTTGTTTATCTGAGAAGATTGAAGATGTTGAATGAAATGTGGTAAAGACTGGGGTTGTTGGATTTGGGAGTGAGATGGAGGAGAAAGAGGGGACACCCCTTTCTGAAGTGAGAGACTAGGAGCATTTCCCTTCCAATCCTGGGTGAAAGGGTTCTCTTATTGTTAATAGAGATAATTATCATTGTGAAAACTTAATTTGTTGAGAAATACTTATCTTCTCTGAAAATTTCTTTAAGTCTTTTCTCTTTATCCAAAATAGCTTGTGTTTTCCCTTGACTCCTCTTTATCAGTTCACTATTATGTTATATAATTTGAAATAAAAGTTTTACTTGCATCCCAAACTATTCGCAAATGAGTGCCTTTCCTAAATTAGTTTCATTTTTTAAAATATCTTTTTATAATCCTCCTCTATTGCTTCTTTCTATAACAACATTTTTAGTCTTCACCTAAAAAACCCCAAGGTTTTCTTTTATAAACCAATCTAACAGGATTATGATCCAAAAAAGTCATTGGAGATTTTTCTACTTTAGAAATTTTAGTAGCCAAGTTCTTTGAAATCCAAATCATGTCTATTCTTGAAAATGATCTCTATATTTCAGAAAAGTAATTATACTCTCTTAAATTTTTCTGTCTCCATATATCAACCAGCCCTAAAATTGTCCATCAAATCAAAGAAAACTTTGGATAATTTGCCTTGAGTGGTTTTAATATTTTTCTCAAATATTTTAATATTTGCAAATTATGCAAATGATTTAACATGTCATTTGCGGGATTACAGAATTATGCCAGTGATGTCAGTTGCCATGGTGATTTGTTCCACTCTGTGCCATGTCTGCTGTATTTTAAGAAGTTGTTCTTTTATGATTTTAAGACATAGTAATATTATGTTTTCATGATGATGTAACCTTAAATCTTTTAATCCTACTTTGTACTCTGGTTGGGATTACAAAAGATATAAACTGGGGGAGCTAACAATATTATAAATAAATAGATACCTAGAAATCATTTTGCTCTATTCACCCCCCCACACACACACCAGTTATTTCAAGATGATCTGGGACAGCATGGCCTTGCCAGGCTTAGGTCGCTATGGCAGCCAGCCATTCCCTATGCCTTTGCCTATATAGTACTAGGATGATTCAATGATAATAAATCTCTCAGGGTCAAACTGCATATTGTGTAACATATTGACAACTTTCCATTTTTATTTAACTCAAAAAGAAGTGTGGGTGCCCCAACCAAGGCTGACATCTGAGGAGAAACATAGTTCTTCCCTCTCCTATAGTAAATTCTCCAGGTCAGCTTTCACACAACTGTTGCCAGTAGCATAAGAAAAAGAAGAGAAGAGAAGAGAAGAGAAGAGAAGAGAAGAGAAGAGAAGAGAAGAGAAGAGAAGAGAAGAGAAGAGAAAAGAAAAAGTTCCTGCAAGGGGAATGATCCTCACCTAGGGAAGAAGGAATTCAGTCTCTCCACCTATGCAATATATAGTTGAAGGCCTCTAGATCTAATTCTGAGAAAAATAAAACTGAGAAGAAATGGAATTGCATAAACCACCTTTAAGGGAATCAGCAGATTGATCTTCATATCTGTAATAATGGGGTTCAGAAATTCCTTTGTTTAATAAAAATGATAATCAGTACCGTTCTTTTTTAATGGTTTTGTTAGGAATTAGCTCAGAATCTCAGTACTCAACCTGTAGTTCACTTTCGTGGAAATATCTCTTTCTGTAAATGTGTTTCCTAGGAGGCCAGGCCAGTTTAATTTCGAAGCACACCATGACAATTGCTTGCCTTAGATGCAGCAGCTACGAAGCCCACAAGCTGCTGTCCCCCACCTTGCAATGAGGTTGGCAGTTGAGACCAGTAGCTAGATTTCAGCAATGCTTCACTCTCTCTGGAATCATTCACTCGTTTTGATGAAGGTTATTTCAGCCCAAAGAGCCCAATGCCTCATGGAGTACGGCAGACCCAACTTGACTGGAATAGCATCCCATCACAGCTAGTTTCCTTCTTCTCAAATCTCCGTGGTAAGGGATTATGACAAGCAAGGTGGGTTTTTTTGCATTATGGTCAGGATACTGATAGCAGTCAGAGAAAGAGACAGAGAAATAGTGTTGAGGTCTCCCAGGATGAAGAGAGGACTCAATTCCTTCATAACTGTAAAGCCATGTTTAAGGAAAAATGTGATACATTGTTTTTCATGTTTTATAAATAATATAAGCAGTCAATTAAGTTGAGTTTCAGCAAGGTGGCATTAACTATTCATCCCTTTTTTTTAATTTTCATAAATTTTACAATTTACAGGATGTTCCTGACAAGGAACTAGTCTCTAAAGCCAGCATCAACAGGCTTTTTTGTTGGGGAAAAAAAAGTGTACGTCAGCATTTCCAGTATTATAACGCATGATACACTGAGACCTTGTGGCTTTATTTATTTAAATTTTCTTGGCCATTTTGGTTCAGGCAAGCTTCTTTACCCCTTTCAAGACTTAAGCATACAAGTACAAGTAATGCTGTAAAGCATTAAAGTACACACATACGTACATACATGCTCCAGAATAGGGGTGGAGAGGGCAATTTTTCTGAAGGGGCTGATATGGAAACCTGTCATCTTGAGAGGTACTATAGCTTGGTGCCAGAGGATAGATGCTTTACACATTGAATTCCAAAAGGGATGTCCACAGGGCAAGGTAAAAAAAAAGTCAAGATGAAAGATGAAAGTTCCAACTGAAGTTCTGGCCGTTTTAAATGTGTACTGCAGAGGTGAAATGGTGCTTCCATAGCATCATTTTACCTTCCATTTTGACCTTTTGGGCCACATCCTCTGGACATCCCTGGATTCCAAGCTAAGAAAGTGTTTGTTAGCCTAAGAACTACATAGATTTTGGAACTGTACTATTGGCAATCAGGCTTTTGTTTGCTAAAAGCTACACCAACTGATGGAAATGACACGCATGTAGAATTCTAGAATGTTCTTTAAAGAGTTAAGTATCAAAACTGTTCACAGTCTTTCTCCATGAAAATATCTTCCCATTTACCCCAAGCTTTCACTGTTTTTCCATAATCAGAATTTATTTGGAGAAGGGAGGGAAGACATTATATTGCTGTTATTAACAAATAATTAAGGAAACCCTCACCAATCTACTGCAATTTGGCACCTAGATCTGTTGTTTGGATACACATGCAAGAGCAACTGATGGGAAAGTCTTCTAAGATTCTAGAGTGACACCTGACCTAATCCTATAACCTATTTGAAACAGCTTTCTGTACAATATTCAGATGCCTATTTTATGCAACCGGTAACTTATGCCCTGGTCATGACAGGTTTTTTTTATGTCAATGAATCCAGTAATCTTCAATTAGCAGTGTTAATTAGATTGACAGTGCTATGCTCCCCTGGGGCTTTGTTGTGCTAAAGAACATGCAAGAATATTGCGGTGAATGAAAAATTAAGATTTATAGATGGCAGAGCCATCTGCTTTTTTTGAAGTATCCCTCTTCTTAGTTGGCACTTTTAAGATGGCACCTTGCAGTCAGAAGCTCCAGGGGACAAAGGCTTTTTATATGAAAATAAAGCACACATTTATTTTTCTAAGAAAGTGTATCTTTTCTTCCTGGAAACCAGAAAATACTTGCTATTCCCAGGGGATTCTTATTTTTTCCCAGCCCCTGGAATGGATCCCCTCTGATTATTATTGTTGAAAATTGATTGTGCAGTTTCCAGAGGTCACATGCAAAAATCATGAACCTAAAATAGCTGCTAAAAGATTTTGGAAAAGAAAGAAGGCCCAAAGACCTCCCCTTTCCCAAAATACAGAGGGGGAAAAACCCTGAAAATAGCAACAATTGTCAAAAGCAGTTACCATATATAACATAATGTGGGGGGGACCCAAAACAAGTAGGATTTGTTGGCCTTGTAAATAATTTTCCAGTTCTAAAAAGCAAACAGACTTGGGAAACCTCTGATTTTGCTGTCAATCATCTCCTTCTCCCATCCTGCCAACTGCAACCACCTGTCTGGTGGGAATGACTACTCTAATAAGGGAAAGTAAATGTTCAAAGTACAAGGCCACCACAGTGTAGTTTCCTGAAAATCAATCTAATAAGAGCAGCCAATCTTAAGACTTGCCAAATTAGAATTTCAACCCCCCCCCTTTTTTTTTTCAAAATGCCTGGTTCAAGCCACTTCAATTCAGTGTCAGCATCTGAATATTATGAAGATGTAAGTACATAGTATCTTATATAATGCAAAGTCTACAATTCCACTGAGGAAAATTTGAATGAAGACTGTACCTGGCCTGATGGAATCTTTGACAGTGGCATTGTTGTGTTTTTTTTCCTGCAAAAAGCTTCAAGATTTTTCTAAGGTGTCTGCATGAAGGACTCAGGAAAGCCACCAGAGGGCTGTTGTCAGAAGCAGGTACACCAAAATTATCAATCCATATCTTACCTTGGGATCCCAACAAGTTTTCTGGGCCCCGTTTCTTTCAGTTTTAATGTCCAGCCTTCAGACAATGTTTTTTTCCCTTGAATGTTTGGAAAAGGGAGCTTCAGTGCTTTAAATTGTTCTGCCTTGGACTTCATATCTAGAAGGCAGGATGAAAACTCCTTAATTCCACAACATATGGACAGACTTAACCATGGTTTCAACTAGGAAACTAGTATTCTGGACCAAGCTAAATCCAAAAATGCTAGGGAATGCCTGGAAGCTTGGCATGCAGACAAACCAGCCATCAACAAGCATATAGAGATAAACATTATTTATACCCCATTTAAAAGAGGCAATAAAAAAGTTTAAAAGGAAATAAAAAGAACATCTCAGGAATCACCATTCATTTAAGCATGGATTAACCCCAGGAGCAACACAAACAATCAAGCAATAAATGTCTATGGAGATTCTCAGTCATCCAGGTCATCCTGGAGGTGCTTTTTTCAAGAGCAATTTAATTGCTCTTCAATTTAAAAGACACAGGCCAATCATTTGAAGACAACAAAGTCCATATTTTGGACAGAGAGGATCGCTGGTTTAAAGAGGGGTTAAAGAGGCCATCTATGTCAAAATTGAATAGCCCTCTCTCAACAGAAGGGGAGGGATATGACATCATCTATCTTCAATCTATAACACAGTCCTTTCAACAGTTCCAAGAAGGCTCCACACCAATTTGCACCACTCAGGTGACCCTGATGACACAGATAAACCTCAAGATGACCTTAACGACCCACTAAAAGAATGCAAATGACCAGCTGTCTGCAAGGAGTATAAATCTGTCCATTCCCCACCATCCAGTCAGAGTTGTAGAAGCTTCTTGGATGAGAAGTGAAATGTCTTTAAAGAAAAACCAGAAAGTCTAGTTGCCTCTTGAAAAAAGCACCTTTGAGACAATCAAGCAATAACAACAGCCTTATCAAGGATACCAAGGAAAAAACCATACTGAAGGGCAAATATAAACAAAGAGCAAACCTCACTCCCCTGTAGCATGGGAGTATTATCTAGTTGAGGTAACAAAATGTCTGCAAGCAAACAACCAAACTCAGAGCACCAAGGACTCCACAGTTCCATCTTTGAGAAACAGACCTCCCACCCTCCCTATCTCTCTCTTTCTCATTCTCTACCCTCTACTCTCCACATTAGTCAATTTTGTCTGATCTTCTCTAGAATGTATGATTATTAGAAATGTAAATCAGATTTGTAGCTCAAAAGACCTACTACTGTTTTCCTGTATAACAAATTATCTGCCCTAATCTGCATAATTAGGAGGAAGACCTGTAGAAAAAGATACCATAGTAAAATCAGGAAGTATGAGTTGAAGGCTAGCAGGGGCTTTGCTGCTCAACTTACATGTGAGTAAATGTCAAATTCAAACATATATTCCGGATTTTTCTAAGCATTTTTCTCCACACATGTTATTTCAAAAGTTTACATTTAGAAAAGAATGAATATTATTTCCCTTATTAGATTAACATTTCAGTGGTTGTGCAGCTCCAATAATTCTTTTTCCTTTTTCTTTTATGTTGCCAAGACTTAATAGAAGCTGAAGCAAGTTTCAGCAGGATGGAACTGTTTAAAAAATGTAGGCATTTGGTTTCAGGGTTGGCACAATCTTGTCCCCTGGATATATTGGCTATAGAGAGTAAACGTGGAGAAGAATCTAATGTTGGGAAATAATTAATTGTTCTGCAATGGAAGTACTGTAACAAAATTGGTCTAGTTCTAAGCATTTGCTGCTCTATGTACTTGAGCATTTTTTTAAAAAGCAATATAGCAATAGCAATAGCACTTAGATTTATATACCGCTTCATAGTGCTTTACAGCACTCTCTAAGCGGTTTACAAAGTCAGCATATTGCCCCCAACAATCTGGGTCCTCATTTTACCGACCTCGGAAGGATGGAAGGCTGAGTCAACCTTGAGCCTGGTGAGATTCGATCTGCCAAACTGCTGGCAGCCGGTGATCAGCAGAAGTAGCTTGCAGTACTGCACTCTAACCACTGCGCCACCATAATATCTTTACTAGAACCAGGTCCCCCCAAATTTTATAAAATAGGCAATCGGGGATCATTTTCGTTGGAATAGATATTCTGGTAAACAAAAATAACAATAGGTATTTCTGTATAAGAGAGTTTAGGACAGTTAGACATCATCAAAAATGTATTAAGATTAATATCAGAATTGTAACGATGACAGTTTAATTTTATGGAATTAAAATATTCCATAATGACATTTTAGAATAATGACATTTTATATATGTGTTGGGTGGGGGGGAGGCTGCATTAAAAGATGTATCCCAACCAGGGGTGAAATCCAGCAGGTTCTGACAGGTTCTGGAGAACCGGTAGTGGAAATTTTGAGTAGTTCAGAGAACCAGCAAATACCACCTCTGGCTGGCCCAAGAGTGGGGTGGGAATGGAGATTTTGCAATATCCTTCCCCCAGGAGTGGGGTGGAAATGGAAATTTGCAGTATCCTTCCCCTGGAGTGGGGTGGGAATGGAGATTTTGCAGTATCCTTCCCTTCCACGCCCACCAAGCCACGCCCAAAAAGCCACACCACGCCCACCAAGCCACGCCCACAGAACCGGTAGTAAAAAAAATTGGATTTCACCACTGATCCCAACAGAGAAAGGTTAATCATTACACAGAAAGTGGCCTTTATTGCTATTATTTCCTTCCTCCTTACAAGCATTAGAAAGAATGTTATCATATTATAAAGACTGAACAATGGGAAAATATGTGGTTGAAAATATTGATGTTTATATTGTTATAATGTTAAAGAGAACTTTTATAAAATGATGTACATTTGGTATGTGAATAAAGGCACTTCAAATTTATGTTGTAAATGTGAAGAAAAAGAAGTGTTATTTTATCATGCTTGGTGTAAAAAAGTAGAAAATTTTGGATTCACATACATACTGTGATTCAGAGGATTTTAAAGATTGATATATAATTGAGACCAGAAGTCTTTCCTCTTGGGACTGATGGACGAACAGTTGGGAAAAAGTCATGGAATTTTGTTTTGTATATTTCTTTCTTTCTTTCTTGCACTTTGTTCTCCCTTTGTTTGCTTGCTTTTTGCTTTTTTTTACTTCATATTAGTTTGTATTGGTTTTTACCTGTGTTTTTAAAACGTTTAATAAAATTATATACAAAAAAGGAACATTATGAGCTATAGGTGGTGATTATGAGGTTCACAGCATTGAAAGGTTTTGAACCTTTTCACTTAATTTCCTCCCTGAGATTAGTTATAACTAATCATTAGTTATTAGCTCATTAGTTATATGAGCCGCGGTGGCGCAGTGGTTAGAGTGCAGTACTGCAGGCTACTTCTGCTGATCACTGGCTGCCAGCAGTTTGGCAGATCGAATCTCACCAGGCTCAAGGTTGACTCAGCCTTCCATCCTTCCGAGGTGGGTAAAATGAGGACCCAGATTGTTGGGGGGCAATATGCAGACTCTGTAAACTGCTTAGAGAGGGCTGTAAAGCACTATGAAGCGGTATATAAGTCTAAGTGCTATTGCTATTGCTATAACTTCATGATTAAACTCCACCCCTCCAAAATCTTAAACCCCAAAAGGGTGCATTTTCCCACATTCTTCAGAATTGGTGCTAACACTATAACTCAACTAATTTAGAGAATCTGCAAAATCTCGGAATGTGTGTTCAATATTTATCTACCAACAAGTAAGCCCCACTGAACTTAGGTTTACTTCTGAGTATAGATAAATGATGTTTAACTCAGCCAGAATGTTGTGAATCTATTCAGATTTTGTACTTATATTTTAATAATCCCAGTTCTTGGTTCTATCAATTCACTACTGACTACAATGCATATAACTTGGAGGAACCCTATTAAATTCACTAGGTACTGAGTCCACCTGAAACATATAGCTTGGTTAGCCTTCTTATGTTGTGCAGTACATATGGCAACTGGAAACATTTTGGTTATGGAATCCTACAGAGCCTAGTTCCTCTTCTCTTACACGTAAATGTAAAGCATTTACTTTATCAAGGCTATTTTACTGTTACTATAACATGAGAAGAGAAGGCAGTCCAAAGGCCTAAACAGAGATTGTCTACATTTTTGCAAGCCATTTGTACAAAATATGAGGACTAGAAATATACCCTGTTAACCATATATGTGACCTGCAGCAAGTTATAGCATATAGTTGACCTGGATAGCTCTTGTAAAGTTTAGCAGGATTAGATCTTTATATCACTTGGAGGGAAGACAACCAAGAAGAGATCCCCAAGCTTTAAATTAAATTGAGAAGTTTAAAAAATCCCAGAAGACAATGGCAAATTCTAACCTTAACCCTTTATCTTTGCCAAGAAAATTATAGAAGTCAACCCAGACACACATACACACACTCACAAACACACACTGATTTCAGAATTTTTCTGCTTTTTATTTCAATATTCCTGTGGTTATATCTTGGCTTGGTGTTTCCAGCAAGCTAGTATCCCACTCTGGTCTCAGTGATAAATACCCTGTTGCACTTTGCAAATAAATAAAAACAAAATCATACCATAAATGCCACTCAGATTTATTGAATGCCTTACACATGTAGAAATGCCATTTAATCCTCTAGAAACTGAACTCACTCCAAAGGTGGGAGGGGGAACCTCCAGTGTAATTAATACATTGCTTTGCAGCATTACCTCCTCCAAAAGGGGGGTATCTAATCAGAAGAATGCTATTTATAATATTAAGATCAGACAGTGTAAAAGCTCAGACTGGCAGCCCTAAAGCTAACTGTAAATACAGAGAAATCTAATATCCTAATACTCCAAAATGACTCCAAAATCCAATAATATAAAAAAATGCTTTATAGTGCTATCACTTCCATAGTGCTGGGGCTCCATAAGACTGTCTGTTATTGTCTTAATGAAATTTATCTCTCTCCCCACCCCAACACACATTTTTTTCATTTTTCCTTCCTGATGACAGATTTCACTTAAATCTAGAAAATGGCTGCTCACAGGAGGACCACATAGGACTGGCAGCTGCCTATAAGTTGGGCAACTTATAGAAGCCCTATAGACTGAAGCCAGCTGTCCTCTACCTGTTGTTGTTGTTAGTTGCAAAGTCGTGTCCGACCCATCGCAACCCCATGGACAACATTCCTCCAGGCCTTCCTGTCCTCTACCATCCCCCGGAGTCCATTTAAGCTCACGCTGACTGCTTCAGTGACTCCATCCAGTCACCTCATTCTCTGTCGTCCCCTTCTTCTTTTGCCCTCAATCTTTCCCAGCATTAGGCTCTTCTCCAATGAGTCCTTCCTTCTCATTAGGTGGCCAAAGTATTTGAGTTTCATCTTCAGGATCTGGCCTTCTAAAGAGCAGTCAGGGTTGATCTACCTACTCTACCCCAATGGCTGGGCTAAGGCAATGGGACTGCCCTTGGACAACAGTACCAAGATTCCCACACTTTCCTTAGTTTTGGTCTGGCCAAATCAATCACTTCTTGAAGATGCCTCATAGCTTGTTCCCCTGGCCCATCATCTCAGCAGGAAGAGACCTGCTGTGGTATATGATAAGTGGGTCTCTCAGGCCAAGAATCCTAGAGCTGTGGATGGCAAGGCCAGCCCCATAGCCATTCTCTGTTGAAAAATAGACGTTGTTACCTAGCTATCCTTTGTGTTCCCTAAGCTACCTTGTTGTTCCTTAACGCATTGTGTCATCTTCAGGTTTTAAGATAAGCTGCAGTTGCTGGTCTGCTGGGCTTTTATATAGAGAATCAGCAGAATGTCTTAGCCTAGCCTTGAGTCCAAGGCCATTGTTGACTTGCATCCTTCTTCAAAGTCTGCATCTCCTAATTCCTTTCCTTCACCATCCATACACAGATTTATTTCATGGCACTCGTGCCCTTTATACAGAAGTCTATAGTTCTTCCTGAGAGCCCGTTTCATGTAGTGTTAAGGCTAGAAATTGGGAGATCATAGGTTCTAGTCCCAGCTGGGTGATCTTGGGCCAATCATTTTCTCTTAGGCCTAGGAAGGAGGCAATGGCAAATCACTTCTGAAAAGCCTTGCCAAGAAAACTGTAGGCAGTCTCTGGGAATAATATGATTGAACTGAAGGCAAAAATGTCCTTCCAAGTCCTAACTTACTAACTAGTGTAACTTACTTCAAAGGAAAGAGCATCATATGCATAGTGTGGCAATGCCCAGCAACAACTGGTTACATACTCAGATTTTAAGATGAACTCAAGAAGATGTGTTTCTATCTGCAAATCCTTTCTGCAATCCCACAAAAGTAAACCTTTGGGTTCTTTATCAATCTCTCTTCCTTGTTCCTAAATCACAAAACCTGTACTCATACAATCTAAATTATTTGACCTCTAATTTTCTTACTGATTCCATGCATGTATGCCAGTCCCAGAACTCAACAAGTTTAAAACTCTATTTCCTACCTAGACCATGAGTTCTAGTCCCACCACAGGCACGAAAGCCGGCTGGGTAACTTTATGCTGGTCACTCTTTCTCACAACCCAACTCACCCCTTCTTGTGTTTGCAGGGGAAATGGGGGGGGGGGGAATGGAGTATTAGGTATGTTTGCTGCCTTGAGTTATTTATAAAAATAATAAAAGTCTAAAAAAAATTGTCTTGCAGAGTTCAACAATATTTAATGCAACATTGTGTAGTATGCAAAACTGGGAGGTTGACCCCATTTGACGAATCCCCCATCAGTTGAGAAGTTAAGGCTGCAAGACAATGATTTGCCAAGGCCTTTACTAAGTGGTAAATTATTTGTCTTAACAGCAAGAAGTCTCAGTTTGAAACTTCTGTTCTTGTCTGGAGAAGTGGAGGAAAAGGCTCTTGCCTGAAACTGTGGAGGGTCCTTGTGGGTCTGTATGACAAGCCAAGGAACTATGTGATCAGGCAGCTTCCTGTGCTCTACTGCGTCTGAGGCTAAATGGACATTTAGCTCAGCCTCTGGACACCAACTTCTCTGTCTGTCATGCTCTCTCTCTTTCCCATAAGCAAATAAATCATGTACCGCATCTTCTCGGGTCATTGGCTTCAGCATTTTAAAGGCAAAATTAGATAATGCACACATCTTTGTTGTTTGCATTCCACGTTTCTCTCATGATCATGCTCTTTCTTGTTTTGTCTTGTTTGGTTTTCTTAGCAGTCCCCCTGCAGGCTTTCAGTTGTTTTCTGTATTATAAAGAAATAATGTCTCTGCATCTTAACAACATGGAGCAAACGAGTCTTGGAGTAAGTGGGAAAAGTTCCTTCTGATCATGTTAGGGAGCCATGAAGAGGACTTGTCATGCCAAGGATTTCATCCCAGGATGGGGGAAGGCAGCTCCTTCCTGCCAGTGTGACCAGAATGTATCCCATACTGTATGCTAAAAGTATCAGATTCAGATCTGCAAGGAGAAGTTATTTAATTTCAGAGAACTTCAAAATCCCAGTGTACGAATCAATCCAGGGAGAAGAATAAAAACTCTGCCTCTGTAGTAGGAAGATAAACTGGGACTTCCAGATACACTACAGTATTCATTGTCCTTTGCCACTGGTAAAGAACTTGCTTACCTATTTGGATCTGTGGTCCTATATGATGCAGCTACCTTGTGCAGACATTTAAACAGAAAGGCCCAAATGTATTTTTGGTACTTAACCCTACAGATGGGTCTTGTTTAGCGACCACAATTGGGATTGGCCCAGGGGTGGGCTTCAAAAATTTTAGCAAGGGGTTCTCTGCCCGGTTGCTAGGTGGGTGTGGCCATGGTGGGCATGGCCTAGTCGGCTTCCTGCACCACGGGGGGGGCATTTGGCGAAAACGGCCTCCCCAGGCTCTGGAGGCCCTCTGGAGGCCAGAAATGGGCCCATTTCTGGCCTTCCCAAACTTCCGGTAGGCCCGTTTTTCACCCTCCTGAGCCTCCGCGCATGCCCTGCACTTACCTGCATCCAAAACAGGTCGCGTGGGGACTCCTGGGAGGGGAGGGAAGGGGTGGGCGGGGCCAGCCAGGAGTGGGATTTGGGGGTTCTCCGAACTGCACAGAATCTTAGCTAGAGGTTCTCCCGAACCCCTGTGAACCCCCAGCAGCCCACCCCTGGATTAGTCACTCTCTCATTAAGTCCTGTGATTGCTAAGTAGAAAAATCACATGACCACAACAGACATGACCTTATTGCCCATTTGGTCATTAAATGAGACATCATGTGACTGTGACTTGTGATTTTACTTCTGTGTTCTCCATTAACTCTGCTTGTAGGGAGCTGGTTGCGAAGGGCCCAAATGGCAATCACTTGACTGCTGCATTGGTTATAAATGTGAGGATTGGTTGCAAGCTGTATTTTTTATACCATCGTAACTTTGAATTGTTGTTAAATAAAGCAGTAAACGAGGAGTACTTTTAAAGAGTTTTTATCACGTCCGAATTACCCAATGCCTGAGATAACAACAGAGCTATGTGTCTGAGGGAAATTGGGCCTGTTTCCATCCCATGCAATGGTGGGCTGCTCCCGGTTCGGACCGGTTCGTGCAAACCAGTAGTTCTGATGATCAGCTGGCCCCGCCCACCCACCCCTGCGCTATCCTGTCCAATATTTCCTTCTTTCTGGCTCAGCTGATCCGTGCGGCACAGCTGATTTCTGCGGCTCCGCTGTTCTACTTACCAGGGCTGCCTTAGAAGGTAAGCAGCTAAGCAGCTGAGCTTCAAATTGCTGTATTTTGAACGCTGCATGCAAACGAAGTGCGCGATCACCAAACCGGTTGTTAAACCGGTTGCAGCCCACCACTGATCCCATGTTGTCTTGATAGAATATCAGTAGACTGCTTCTCTTTAACCTACCCACTGTAGGAAGGAGAAAGAAATTTTGATGTTTACGAATCAGTGCCCAGGACCCAAGAAAACCTGGATTTTTCTGCTACGCTCGCATATTGTAACTTGTCTGGTGATGTTCTAGTGCATTTTCTCCAGCATGTATTGTTTTTGGTAACCAGGTCAAATGAACAGAGGAATCTGATTAGCCAAATGAAACAACACCGACGCAAAAAAAAAATCCTCACAAATCGACAGCTTTATTAAAAAGCATATTGCAAACAGATCATTTCTTCAGAAAGCAAGTTGTATATATAATGACTGAATAAACCATATTTTGGCATCCAGAGGATGCAATACAGGAGGATACTGGGCACCACAACTAAAGATGGAGAGGGAGGGAAATATACCACACAGGGAAATTAATGAACCTCCATCCCAAATATGGAAAATATTTTCATGTTTATTTTAAGCTCAACAAAAATGTAAATAGTTTAAACCTTTCTTAAAACTGAGTTAAATCTGCCAGGACAATGCAGTGCATATTCAGAAGCAGAGCTGCCTCCAAAGGTGGATGCAAGGATGTTGCATCTTTAATTTTTGTGTGTGTTAATTATAGATTGAGCATTGTTGTGAATCTTGTCCTCAAAACCCAGTTTAGAAAATAAGAGCAGATGCTCATACCCAGGTTTGGCTCATGAGGGAATTGAACAGAACATATTGGTTTATAATTAATGTAATTTGTTGGATTATCTTTTGTGAAGGAGCTAAGGTAAACAACCTTGCTGCAGTAGTAAAATTCTTCTGAGCGTAGAGATGGGTGGGGATAAACTCCCCCCCCCTTTGCAGAGAGATCTTGCAGTGCCTGTCACATTCAAACATCTTTTAATTAACCCAAAAGAAAGAATTAGGCTACAGACCTGAAAGCAAATTGCAGTTCTTAAAGCTGGAGCCAGCCATTTCCTAACTGCTTATTTGAATTAGCAGCATTTTTATCTTTTCCAGTTGGATTTCCTTTGGATAAGAGGGTCAAGATGATGAAGGAATATCTTTTCTCGCCTTCTGGATAAGGGAGGGTTGATCTAAACAAGCCCCTGCCGGTCCGTTCATGAGTCCCTTGCATCTCATTTTGGCATCAATCTGCCACCACAGTGAAAATCACATTATTAGAACATTTTTAAAAACTAGAAAAGCCTTTTCACATAAACCTTTTATTCTACAAGACTTCTTTTTCTCTACATTTTTCTCCATATTTAACTGGGAGTGGGGGGAGCTAAGATGAGAACTGAATTGTGAAATTCAGTAAAGTGCAAAAAATCAAAAGGACTGCTGAATTATCTTACACTTACTTGCCTGGGCAGTTCAAATCAGATATATTTGCTTAGATATTTGGATTATATGAAATCCTTCTGAATAGTCCTACTTCTGAATATTACATTAGTTATCACCTGAAGATTAGAAAATGATAACTATGAAGTTCAGCCTTTCCCAACTTGCTGCCCTCCAGATGTGTTAGAGGTCAATTCCCAGAGTCCCTAGCCAGCTTGGCTAGTGGCCAAAACATCTGGACAATACCAGGTTGGGGAAAGCTGAGTTAGATTATTATTGTTGTTTAAAGAAAAGATACATAAAAGGCAAAAATATCCCTTTCTACTTTCCAGGCTAAGAACTTCTATAATATATTATGTCAAAAGCCTTAAAGAAATTTCATTTGAAAATGAACTCCTGATGTGCCTATAGCTTTTGGTACGTTTCCAAAACACAAAACACATTTGCCTCATTTAATTAAAATATTTTAGAGGTGCAAACTGTTAGCATTCTTAAATAAAACCATAGCACTAGATTAACTAAACCTGGGAAATCTTGCATATTTCTAACCTACAAAGGGTCCACACAATTTGGTTTCAGAAAAAATTTATCCTGCAATCTACAACTTCTACATTGTAAAAACATATGGACTACACAACTCGACCAGGGCAAAGCAATAGACGCAATTTACATAGACTTTTGTAAAGCCTTTGACTCAGTGGTACACGACAAACTACTTCTAAAACTAAAATCTTACCCTGTACCTGTTAACAGCGGTGTTCCCCAAGGCAGCATTTTAGGACCTACTCTCTTTATTCTTTACATAAATGACATTTGTGATAATATACAAAGTAACTGCGTCCTCTTCGCAGATGATGGAAAACTATTCAACACCACCGACAATACTACAACCCGTCAAAAAGACCTTGACTATGTATCTGAATGGTCTAAAAAGTGGCAACTTCAAATCTCAATCAACAAATGCTCAGTTTTACACATTGGCAAAAACAAGCAGAACACAAAATACGAACTAGATGATCATGACCTTGTTTATTATCCTCACTCA
>QLTV01002419.1:4857294-4872328 GCA_003457575.1 Thermophis baileyi | reverse complement strand
AGCAAAAAAATCAACTTCAACAACAGAGTGATCAATGCCTGGAATACATTACCTGACCCAGTTGTTTCTTCCCCAAACCCCAAAAACTTTAACCTTAGATTATCTACCATCGACCTCACCCCATTCCTAAGAGGTCTGTAAGGGGCGTGCATAAGCGCACAATCGTGCCTACCGTCCCTGTCCTAATGTACCCATATATTCATACTTATTGTACTCATAATCATGCTTGTACTATTATATATATATATACAATCATGTTTATACTTTGTCTATACTTTGCTTGTAATCATATATGCTTGACAAATAAATAAATTAAATTAAAATTAAATTAATAAGAGAATACCAGAAGTACCAGAAACAAACTGATAAATTGTTTTAAATGATACCACATGAGCTTGAAGAAGATTAAATATATTTAAGGGGCATTAGGGACATTAATTAACTTTACATAATATATTTTTAAGAGCCCTTTCCTGAATTCTATCACCCAGTCATCCAGATTGGATTAGAAAAATAGTACTCAGAATGAACATATTCAGATATAGATGTGAGGTCAATGACCAGCAATTTATTGAACTTTATTGGTTATGTAAAGAGAAAAATGGAATGTTTTAGAATAAAGTTATGTTTCAACCAATTATCACTGAGAAGATTGCTGTGGAAGGAACAAAAGTTTCAAACCCATGTTTGAAATTCAGTGCTTATTATGCACCCACTTCTTTACAGCTCCTGTTAT
The DNA here is from genome assembly GCA_003457575.1 of Thermophis baileyi. Classification (NCBI taxonomy): domain Eukaryota; kingdom Metazoa; phylum Chordata; class Lepidosauria; order Squamata; family Dipsadidae; genus Thermophis; species Thermophis baileyi. The sequence goes on along the minus strand of QLTV01002419.1, from coordinate 4,871,592 downwards.
AGCTTTAAATAAATGGAGAGTGTTCTCCTTCATTTCTTTCATTAATACAAGACTATGACTTGAAGAGTCATTCTGTTGAAAAACGTAAGCTGTAGAAATTACCACTTTGATAAGGTTTAGATTGTAGCATTCTACAGATACTGACTCTAGGTGACAAATGTGTGGAGAGAACAGGACAGCAGAGGTCTTTGGTGCTCTCTGAGCTTGGTTGTTCTCTTACTGACATTTCATTACCCAAAGTACTGTAGGTAAAATCAACCAAGCTCAGAGAGCACCAAAGACCCTTCATTTCAACCCTGAGTTACAAATACTCTCCTTTATTGGAACAGGAGATCTTATTCTAGGCTTATTCTCACATCCACCTCACCCACCATAAACTTAAACTGCATAGGTTTTCTTATGATGTTATGATGTTCTTCTTGTATAGACTTCCAAGAGTTTAATGTTTGGTCATCCAAGATTTGAGAATCCAACATAAAAACAAACAAACAAATTATGTTGTGTGTGGTGACAAGAAACGAAGGACTGTCTGGACCCTGTCTCTCAGCGTTGCTCTGCCTTTCTTTATATTAAAATGACTTTTGTAGGGATACTACAAAACATTTCAAATAACGAAAGGAGTACGCCAGGGATGCCCACTGTCACCTCTACTTTTTATATTGACATTAGAAACACTATTAATTAGAATTAGAGCGAATCAAGAAATAAAAGGAACAAGGATCAAAAAGGAAGAATATAAAGTTCAGGCCTTTGCCGATGATTTGGTATTTTTTTATTGAGGAGCCATTTGAAATGGGCCCCACCCTATTACAAGAAATAGAAAAATATGGAGAAGTATCGGGCCTTAAAATTAATAAAGAAAAGACTAAAATGTTAGTTAAAAATTTAACAATGAATCAGAGAAAAGAATTAGAGGAGGAAATGGGATTACAAATTACCAAGAAGATCAAATATTTAGGAATTTGGTTAACAGCAAGATGCTCCTCAATAAAAGATGACAATTACATAAAACTATTTCAACAAATAAAGAAGGATTTGGAAAGGTGGAAGACACTACAATTATCTTTATTAGGAAGAATAGCAACTATTAAAATTAATATTTTACCCAAATTACTCTATTTATTCCAAACAATTCCTGTAAAATTGGATAAGGGTTTCTTTACAGATTTAAATAAAATAACTACAAAATTTGTTTGGTCAGGTAGAAAGGCGCGGATAAAATTAGCTTCACTTCAGGATAGTAGAAGTAGAGGTGGCTTTGGACTCCCGGCATGGGAGCTCTACCATAAAGCAGCAATACTGGTATGGATTAGAGATTGGGTAAACCTAAAAAATAGAAGACTCCTAACACTAGAAGGGCATGATTTGCAAAAAGGGTGGCATGCGTTCTTGTGGGATAGGGGGGAAAAAACACACTCATATTTCTATAGACACAAAATAAGAGACGTGTTGATACAAACTTAGGAAGACATGAGGAGTAAGCATTACATGAGGATCCCCGGGTGGTTATCCACCATGGAGGCAATGATTTACCCCAATACACTGGATATTGCTAGAACATATAGATACAATGAAATTTTAGATAACCAAGGGAAACTTAAAAACAATCAAGAGCTAAAGGAACAAAGAATATGCATTGACTGGTGGCCATATTTACAGGTACAATCCAGATATAAGAAGGATGTAGAGGAATATGGATTGGAAACCAAACCAAAACTATTAGATAAACTTTTGGTAGGTCCAGAGGGAAAATTAATATCTAAAATATATAACTATCTACTAGAATTTAATAAAGCAGAGGAGGATTGCCTGGGCCAAGAATTTCGGACATAATATAGAATTGGAAGATTGGGAAAAAATTTGGAACAAAAACTACACAATTACTAAATCTGTGGCCTATAAGGAAAATCAATATAAGATGTTTTACTGTTGGCATTTGGCGCCGGCGAGATTGGCCAAGATGTACCCAAATCTAAACCCAAAATGCTGCAAATGTAAACAGGGACAAGGTACCTTCTTTCATTCATGGTGGTTATGCCCTGAAGTGAAAAGATATTGGAAGAATATACAGAATTGGCTGCAGGATATAATTAAATGTCAAATAGAATTTAAACCCAAACTTTTTCTCTTGGGGATAACTAGGGCGAAATACGATAGAAAATCAAAGTACTTGATGTTACACATAACAACGGTGGCAAGGATTGCCTTTGTGCAATATTGGAAAAAAGACAGTAGCCCACCAGAGGGTCTAGTGATTCAAAAAATATTTGAATGTGCAGAGATGGACAAACTCTCACTAGAGTTAAAGGAAAAGGATGATTCAGAATATTATGCGGTATGGGAGAATTGGTATGAATGGATAGACAATAGAAATAGGAAATATAAATGTACATAGAGTTAGATTGATTGTAAATAGAAGGTATTTAATGTACTGAATATTGATTTCAATTGTATGAATAATGTCACAAATCTGTTAATTATGTGATAGAGGTGTGTGAAGAAAAAATGTGTAATAAAAATAAATTTAAAAAAAAAAGCCTCAGTATGCATTTTGTACAGCATCTTGTTCCAAAAAGTTTACTCCAGAGATCTTTCTAGAATGATCAGATAATCACACAGCAGAAGTCACAGGATCATTCAAGAAATGTTGAAGGGTAGAAAAGCTCCATATGAGAGTCCACCTTGATATGTATCATTTCGGTCTTCACACCAAATTCAGAGCATTTATTTGAGTGGCCCTGCTGCAGCCCAACCCTACCCCCTGCCCCTTGTGGTTGAGAATATTTTCAAAACAAAATATTACATAGTCTATAAAAGGACTCTCTCTCTCTCTCTCTCTCTCTCTCTCTCTCTCTCTCTCTCTCTCTCTCTCTCTCCCGCTCTCTCTCTCTACCTTCTCCGTTCCATCCCATTCCTTTCCATTCCTTTCTCTTTCTCTCTCTCTCTCTCTCTCTCTCTCTCTCTCTCTCCCTCTCCCCCTCCCCCCCCACCTCCCCCCCCCCCCTCTCTCTCTCCAGTTTTGCCAGGAGTAAAGAATTCCTCAAAAGTATATGTAGTTTAACTCAATACTATTAGAGCAGTTTTTTAAAGTTTTTTGCTGCAATTTAAAACTGAGGAATCCTTTTAAAGTCAAAATGCATTTGAATAAAATACATAGTGCTCCTGAGGCATGCAAAGAAAGCTTATACGGAATGCCCCAATACTGACTTTATTGCCTGGATTTCTAACTTAGAAAATGTGCATTGCATTTCCCCCCCTTCCCCCCCCCCCACTAATGAGTTGCAGGCATCACTGATACAATAATAGTCTCATACTCTATTCACAAGAAGGACGTTCACTCAAGAGGAACAGAATTCTTATCAGATTGGTAACTTTCTCAAATAACATATTCAGATTTTTATATCCGTATAATGGATGAGATTATTGAACATGTTTACTTGCATCTTTCAATCTGTGCACCCAGAAGGCTACTTTAGCATGTTCATAAATAACAGGACATTCTCCTGAGTGGGTTAACAGGCAGAATTTTGCCCTGAATTTTTTGTTGTTTGCTGATATGATTAGTAGTGTTTCTCTTGACTGCTTAAGGACCTAGACATAGTTCTCATATATTTCAGCTGTGTCTAAAGGAGAACTACAGGAATATTTGAAAAGAGGGAGAGTTGAGAAGGTTAGAATACGACTGTGACATGTCAGGTGCTTGTTATTCCATTTTCCTCAAGAGGACCCAAAGGACTAGACTGGAAAGAAATCATCTTGGATGGAGAAATTGAACTCAGGTTCCAGATTATCAGGATAGGGGAACTATTATTCACTTTAAAGCTATAAATTAAGAATCAAAGAATCCAGAAGCTGTAGGAGCACAGAAGCAAACTTATACTAGAGATACTTATAAATTGTATAAGTATCTTGCAATGCTGTTCATCCTGAGAAGCAAGAAATTAGGCAAAAGCTTTAGGAGGCTAATGGCCAGGGACAAGTTAATTAATGTGCCAAATGTCCCTTGAATATATTTAATCGTCTTCAAGCTCATGTGGTCTGATTTAATACAGTTTATCAGTTTGTTTCTGATATTTCTGGTATTCTCTCATTATGTGGACCCTTTGTAGGTAAGAAATATGCAAGATTTCCCAGGTTTAGTTAATTTAGTGTTTGAGAGCCTAGGCGAGATAGCTCTGCACACTGATATTTTTTTGTTTGTTTGTTCATTAAATTTATATGCTACCCATCTCATTCTGAGAAAAAAAAACCCCTCAAGTTCCAGAATACCAGGACAGGGAAGCTATTATTTATTTATTTATGCTCACTTTTGTACTCCACCTAGGATACTGTCATCATATGATCACTGTGGACAGAATTAGCCTCACAAGGATTTCATTATAGGAAATAATATCCTAGACCCAAATTTTGAGGAATCTTGGTTCAGGGTCCCCACTGGCTTCTCACAGACCCAGTAAATGGAACCATTAGGTACATTTAAGAATGTACGTTTATATATCCATTCAGCTAAGGTAAGATCCTATAGCAAACCTATATTGGTTCACAGTGATGTAATCAAGTCCACCTTGCCCTGAAATGTCCTTTTGTCTTTCCTGTTAATTGCAAACACCTATTATGCTTCATAATATACTATAAAATTGCCATGATGTACAAGATGACCTAGTTAGCTTCAAAGTAACAGCTTTACCCTTCAGGCTGAATAGTTTTTGGTTGGTTGTTGCTTTAAAAACACTTTAGTAAGTTTCATACACAACATCACTTTCATATTTAATAATACAGTTACCTAAGATTGCAAAAATAGAGCGCAGAAATGAAATAAGCAGGCCTTCTTGCCTTAGTACTGTAGAGTGTAGGAAGGACATCAATAACAATAACAACAATAATGACAGCAATGATCTCAGCACACTTGAGCTTGAAGAATTGTTGAATGACAGTCTCTCCTTCCTAAACTCCAAATTATAGAGAATCAGAAAGAAAAATGGAAAACACACACCAAAAAAATGCTGTGTGTAAGAACAGAGCCTTGGTCAGAGATGTAAATAGGAAAGTCACAATAAGAAATTCAAATCAAGTATATTTATTATGGTTGTTGACCAGTCTTTACAATAAAAGAATACAGTAAAAAGAGAAATAGTGTAATACAGAAAGTTATTATCAGGGAAGGGAAAATAATAATAATAATAGGGCAATAAAACAGCATATCTCATTAAAATTTGGCCACCTGATATGTGAGTGTGGGGTTAGCATCCCTTAAAAAATAATAAACATAAAATTTATCTGTATGGGCTTCATATTTGGAAATGATTGGAACAATCAGAGCATGCCTTGGGGCATCATAGAAAGGGTACTGTATGAGGACATGGATGAGAGTTTCTACCTCCCTGGATCCACAATGGCAAAGTCTCTGTGAATAAGGAGTCCCATGAAATTTTCCCTTCGTAGAGCTGATGGGAAGGCATCAAATCGGGCTCTAGAAAAGGCCCATCTACTGTATGTATGCTTAGTGCTAAATTGTATAAGTATCCTGCAATAGAGGGATTGCGACTGTCTAACATTTGGCGATAGAATTCTGGGACACTGATAATATCATTTTGGCGATCAATGTTTCTGATTCTCTCTTTGACTATTGATTTGGCCTTGTCCTGGATTAATTGGCCTAAGTATTCAGGAGACAGGCCAAGACCTCAGAGTTTTCCTATGCAGGTGCAGTGCCAATGGGATTGGCAATTATCTGACAGCAGCAGAGGTATCAGGCCTTTAGGTGGAAACATTATTATAAGGCCTGAGATTGGGATCCTAGTCCAGGCCTGAGCCTTAATTCTTGGTGGGTTAGCTTCAAGCTTCAATACTGCATTGGTGTGTGTGTGTGTTGTATTTTGGGGCACCAAACAAGATCCTGAAAAAATTTGAATGCCTTCATAAACCCTAAGAGCCCTGGTGGCTCAGAGGTTTGAATGCAGTATTACAGGCGGAGTTTGCCCATTGCCAGGAATTCGATACTGACCGGCTCAAGGTTGACTCAGCCTTCCATCCTTCTGAAGTTGGTAAAATGATGACCCAGATTGTTGGGGGCAACAGGCTGACTCTGTAAACCGCTTAGAGAGGGCTGTAAAGCACTATGAAGTGGAAAATAAGTTTAAGTGCTATTGCTATTGCTATTGTGTATGTACAGAGTTGTATCCCATATAATAGTCGGGCAATTTTTTTAGCTGTAAAAAAATTAATTGCTGCTGGGATGTAATCTGCCCTGTTGTTCATGAAATTTAATTATTGCTTGTGTACTCTTTTGGGCAGTAGAAGTGACATAATTTACCTGGGCTGTTAATTTCTTTGAGGACTGAAATACTACACCCAAGTATTTAACCTGTTCCAGTTCATGGGAATCAATTATCCCTTTGTGCTTTGGTCTTTTGTTAGAAAATATGAGGACTTTGGATTTGTCATAATTGATTATTAATTGTTACTCATTACAGTAGGATGCCAGAGTACTTAGTGCTGGCTTCATGCCTACGGAAGACAAGGAGAGAAGAACAGCATCATCAGCATAGAGTAAAATTGGGAGATGTCTATTGGCTAATTTAGGACCATGGATACCTACTCTCTGGAGAGTTTTAGTCAGAGAATTTATACATATATGTTAAAAAGCAACAGTGCTAGGATGCATTCTTGTTTCACCTCTTGACAGTCTGAATATTGTCTGAAAGGTCTCCTTCCCAGTTACATCTTACTCTAAGTCTGATTTTATCATGTAATTCATGAATTAGAAGCAGGAGAATGCAAACTTACATGTATTATTGCCATGAGAACAAAAAACAAACAAATAGCATTTATTAAATAGAAATACGCACAAAATTATCATTTGCCATGAAACTGTATATAAAAATGTATAGTCTGCAAAAAAGACATACAAAAATTGAGACATTAGGAGACACCCATGTAAATATGTATAGAGATATTTGTGGGTTTTAAGTTTAAAAATAGCAGGGGTGAAGAGAACTTGCAGGCAATAAAATGTGACTTTTGTGAAAACGAAAAATCATGACAAACATGATTGAATTGATAAAACACCATACAGTAGATGATTACAGTACTTTTTTCTTTTTACTAGAAAGACTCAACATTTTGGGGGTTTGGGGGGAAAATGCTGATGGAAAGAAAACAAGCTGAACAGCGCTCAAATATCTATACTCAACTTTTCCCATATCAATTATGAATGTCATATTATTTCTTTTTTGTACTTGGTATTCTTTTTTGAATACCAAGTACACATTGTAAAGAGTAATGTAAACACATGTACCAAGGCCAGTGGATTCTTCCCTCTTGCCATAACCATAGGTTCTGTGAATAACTTAATGAGACTCGTGAAGTTGAAAAAGCTATCCAGACCATCATGCAGACACAGAAAAAAAAAATCCCCCAGACAGAAATACCTTTATGACAATGTCATAAATATTTTACTGGAGCAATCTAGTTTTTACTAGTGTCATCAAAAACCAAATTTCTGAAGCTCATTTCATAGCTTCCAGAGTGGCAACTTTTCCACTCTTATCAATAGCCAACCAACTGTATGCTTAAAATACTCTCTCTCCTTCTCACTACTCTTTATCTGTAGATAAAGCATTAAACCATATATCAAATGTATACATTCATTTGCCTTTCTGCTCAATTTCTGCTTAATTAATTAGGGTTCTCCCCCCCCTCCCCAAATTGTTTTCAGAAGCTTATGAGCATTCTGGATGAATACAACTTTGCCAAGTACATCCTCATGAAACTTCCTCTTTAAACACAGGATTCCAAGTGGTTCTTTCTCTGTCCATGATTCTGCTCTGATCAAATTCAGAGAGCTGGAAGCGTAAGACACTGGCTTGTTTTCCCAAAGTAAATGCATTCCAGGACAAACAGTTGATGCTTGTCTTCTTCCATGGCCATTTTGTTGGAATCAAGATACTGAAGAACAAATGCCAGACCCAACCGCTATTTCATTATACCCAAACGTATTTGATGTGCCAGAAGCCACTGAAATTGTCCATTTTAAGGTGCTGTAAATATAATTGGAATATAATTGGACAGCTATTGGACAGATCCAACTCTCCCCCCCCCCAACTAAAAACCTTTGGTCTAATTTTTGGGTGGACCAGATACAAAGCATGCATCTCATTAGCACACACCTGCCACCTTGGGCCTCAAAGTGTATTCTAAACAATCCATGGCCCCTGTGCTTTCTCTGTCCAAAGCCTTCTAAACTGTAGCAGGTGGTATGACTTTCTGCCTTCTCTATGATCCAGGTACCTCCTTAGAATTAATGTAGGGCAAGTGCTGCCATAGACCCTTCCAGCTCTCCTCAAGATATGCTGACTTTGGCTTTCATCATCATCACCAAATAGCAACTTATTTTTTTCCCCCAGGGCTTGGACCATCACCATTAGAAGATCAAAACTGATCAAAAATAGATTTAAAGAACAAATGAAACTTGTTATAGTGGAATCTTGTCCACATTACTCAGAAGTACAAATTTCTTCACCAGGGTTTATTTCCACAAAATATTTAGAGGATTACAGCCTAAAATCCCAATGCATTTGTGCTTCATCATGCTTTAATCAGTCAAGAATTTCCTTTGGGTAGACAAAGTTTGTAACTATGAATAGATACATCTCAATCCACTCGATTTTTTTAAGATAAATGAAAGCTTCTCAGTTTATAAGCATGGAATTGTTTATTTGAATATGGATTTACACGTATTTTAAAAAAGCATTAAGAGAACACTGGGGGGTGGGTAGGACATGCAAGGGTATGTATCTCTCTTAATACTGGAAGTCATCCTTCAAGGCATTTTAAATCATTTATAATTTTTTCAAAGTGGTGTTCCAAATTCACCAGCTGAGACTCTTTTTCTTGCTTTCTTGCTTTTCTTTTTCCTAGTTTTCAAGAGAATAAAATATAAACAAAACTGTTCACTGACTGGGACTCTGGATTCTCTGGTATTTAATATAACAAAAATATAGTGGGGGATATTAATCCCACATCAGTTTGGCAGAGCCTTGCCTTTGGATGGCATTCTTAATGTTTGAGGTTATTGTACATGCATTTTATTTTAGACATATGTACAGTAAGCAACCACTTTTTCCAGTTAATATTTACTAGAAGAGGCCAGTATCTTCATGCGGTAATATCCCCTGAGGCATGGAACTGATGTTTTTCATTGCCCATATTGTCAAAAAAATCTGTACTTCCATGTTCTGCCCTCATTGTTTTATTACTGGGAATATTTAGCAGCCACATCATACTTGGTAAGAATTGCCAGCAGGGAGAAAAATAATGTGACCCATCTATCAGGTGTAAATAAATAGAAGAAAGTTACTCATGAGGTTGAAAAATTGCCTTTTCAGTGTTGCTTTCTCCCAGGTATGAAGATAGACCAGACAAAAAAGAAAATTCTCAAGAACATCAGGCACCAGCTAAGCAGGAGATGAGAAATATTTGTTTCATAAGGAAAAGTTTTATTTATTACATCAAATAAATATATTTTTCTTTTCTTACATGATTAAAGGCTTAAAATGAATTCTGATTGGAATTGCCATATAAGTAATTTTGGGATTTCACTTCCAGTGGACCTTGGCTGCTGGATGAGATAAATTGCAACTAGCCATGTCTTTTTTCAGGAAAAATGGTGAATGGGAAAAAACTGAGGTTAGGTAGCATCTTATAAGCTTTCTGATGGCTAAGGGGTTTCTTCTATTTTTTACACATATGCATCCCCCAAAAATGTTTAGAATTCCAATATGGCTAAAGCAGTGCCAGATCTTTGAAGAAACCAAATTTCAACCCTGCCATCTCTTCCACTATCCATGTGACCATGAAACATTGTGTAGTTATAGGGACAGATCAGGAACAGATGCCAGATCTCTTTTAGCACAGATATCCTGCTAATGGTCCAGGTGCCAGGTGAAGGATAGATTTTCTCCCTTTCTTGATTTTATTCCCTTGCGGGCAGCCCTTACATGAATTATATCGGGGAGGATACTTGAACTCTGTTTCATAGGCAGGTTGCTCTAGTTGGATTGAGGTATGATGTGGAAACAGTCCTGCTGAGAAGTCACAGTTGACCTTGGGAGCATTATAAGTGCCTGAGTTGTTGCCATCTGTACTATTTACTTGCACAAATTGGACATAATCCAGAGATATATAATATGGAGTGCATGTGTGTGATGGTTCACTTAGTAGCCCAAAACTCTGTCCTGCAAGTTATCTTGTTTGTTTGTGTTAATATCAAGAGAAAGTTGATTCATTATAAAAGTTGCTAACTTTTTTTTTCCTTAACAGGAATTCAGTGATATCAAATGCTTGTAGCATTAGTAGAAGCCCAGCAGTCAAAGTTTTAAACAACACGCAGGAGACGCTTAGCTTGGTGAATTTCAACTGCATAATTTTTACAAGCATGGAATCTTAGGAGGTGGGGGGGGGAATAGCAATAGCAATAGCACTTAGACTTATATACCGCTTCATAGTGCTTTACAGCCCTCTCTAAGCGGTTTACAGAGTTAGCATATTGCCCCCAACAATCTGGGTCCTCATTTTACCCACCTCAGAAGGATGGAAGGCTGAGTCAACCTTGAGCCGGTGAGATTTGAACCGCCGAACTGCAGCTAGCAATCAGCTGAAGTAGCCTGCAGTGCTGCACTCTAACCACTGCGCCACCTCGGCTCCTTTAATCAACATATATGAACACCCTCTATTTTATACACAGATTAAAAAAGAACTGCTAGGCAAGTGTACCCAGAATCTAAAGGTTTGTCAGAATAATGTCATCACAAAGCAAATTGCCCCTTGTGATTGTTTATTTATTTGAAAGACTTATATGGTTACCCATCTTGTGAAACACAGCTCTGAGGGGAGGGGCTCACAATATGAGTGTTAGATGGTGCCCTGTGAATGCCCATGCCTACATTCCAGAATTTGTTTTCCTTTTTGGTAAAGAAGTATATTCACTATTATTATTATAAGATTTAGAATTATTGGAGACTCCATCTACCCGTTGCCAGAGAAACATTCTTTAATCTGGACTAAAGAGGTCCTACTTGTATTTAGCAAAGAAATTTGATCACAATATTATTAATTTTACTGTTTGAAGTGAATCATTTCCACTGTTGATATTTCATAAAGTTAGGACCAGGTCAGGTTGTAAGAGGTCTAATAGATCATTTCAAGAACTTGCTTGAGCTCTTCACCATTTTACCTCAGTTTAATTTGCACCAGAATCAGTTTTGCTACAAAAGCAGCACCAAATGGTTTCGCCTCAAACTGTGGAAAAAATGGCTACTAAAAATAAATCTCACCTTATTTAACTCCTCACTTAGTGTACACATAAACAGTTACAGTAATAAAATACACCTAACAGCTAATAAGAAGGAATCTTTGCCATGAGGATTTCCTAACTATTTTTTTCCCTTTGGATGATGTTACCTAGTTAGGGTAAAACATCTGCAAGAAACAAGCAAGCTCAGAGAACACCAAGGACCCCTTATTTTTCCCTCTTAGATCAGACAAATAATACTATTATCGGTATTTAGTATCTATATGACAGCTTTCTGCCAATTCAACTATACTGAATTCTACTTTCATTACTGCTATTTTGAAATGTTCTTCTTCGTTTATATCTCATTTGGTAATTGATTTATGTACACAATTGAAAACATCCAGTACTTTTAGCACTGAATCCTTAAATTCCAAATTTAAGTTAATTTTACTGTGGCAAGTAATTTCAGCAGTAAAATTTATGTAGGATCTGTCAGTTTCTCCCCACAGAGATGACAAAGCAGTTGGTTCATGATCTGATTACCTCATGTCTGCAGTAGTCTATTGGACTGATTACCTAAGAAATTTTCCCTGATCTGAGTCCAGAACAGTGCATTTCACACTGTGCTGGATCTTTGTTTTTTTATGAATTCCTACTTTGGTTGGGCATTCACAAAAGGTCCCTATTAAAATCTCAGGAGTTAATCATGAGGCTTATATACAAACACATCTAGTTATTTTGGAAAATCTGTTTGTAACTGGGTCTTGATCCAGAAGTCTAGTCAAGCTCAACTGATAGCTAATAAAACAGCCATATCCCCAATGAGAGTTTCCTCCAGAGTTACACCTAGAATGGGATCTAGTAAAACTTTAAAAATATATTAGAAGTGTTTCTTTATTATGAGCCTTTATGGAGCTGGTTTAAATATTACTTTGATGAAAAAATGCACTATTGTTTATAAATAAGTTTTAAATGTTATGGGCCATTCAGATTACCAACCATTTATTAATTTTTGATGTTTTATTTTGTTATTTTATTCTGCATTTAATTATATGTATGTGTAGAAAAAACATTGCTATGTACCATTACTAAACAGCTAGGCTGATGTGCACAAAAGTGACTTAGACTTTTAGAGCTAAAGAATATAGTGCTTGTTATACTGAATAGTATATAATTGTATCTTAAGATTTGGATGAAAATCTGCTTGTAAAATACAACACATTTGTTTCCCTAATCTTTTATTGCTAAATGGAAAGTGGAAACAGAAAGCACAATGGCTAGTTTATTAGCCACTTTCCTCTGTGTGTCTCTGAAAACTGGGGAGGAAAAAAATTGTAGTGTAGACCAAGAAAGTCAAGAAAAAATTCCATGTATTTGAATAGAATTGTAAGCCCCACTGGAGTCAAGAGGTCTTACTTTTGTATTGTTAATAGTAAATAATTTTCACTAATGATCAATTTCTTATTTTAATAATCATGTTTGGGTTGTTAGCCCATAAGAAATAACTTTTCCTTGGATTTTACACATACATCTTATTATCCTCTTTCCATTCATCTAATTCTCAGAAGATTCTTGACTTAAACTTTCGGCCCCTCCAGGGGCCATCCAGACAGTTAATTACAAACGACAGTCCATATGTGTGTGTTATATTTTTTTTTTTACATAAATAAAGGGAGACTAGTATAGATCTATTTCAAGCTATTTAGCTCTCATCAGCTAGCCACACCCTTATGGGATTAGAACCCGGGCCCCTTGCCTAACAAGGCAAGCGATTAATATATATATATATAAGAGATTTTCAAGTGCTTTATACCTTAAATCACATGACACAAGAAAACTTTGTTTGGGGTAATTGTAGCGCGCTCACATTTGCGCGTTCACATTTGCAAACCGGTAGGGAAGGTAAGTGAATACCACCCCTGATCTAAACCTACAGTATTCCAAAACTTAGACACCTGTTTATCAAGGATGTTTCAGAGGTACTAATTGCTATACCCATTCATTTATTTAACTCTTATTTTCCCAGTTTATCTTCTCTAAGTTTACAAAATAGAAAGGCAGAGTTTGGGGTCAGTCAGGCATGAATTCAAGGCAGAATTCTCCCCTGTTGTTCCATCGTGAAAGTCACCTGTGTAAAATTCTATGGTAATGTCACTTGGAAGACATTTCAGGCATCTCCTACTGGACCACGGGGATGCTCACTCTGTTCCAGTGCACAAAGATAATAAGCCAGAGATTCTGCAGCTGCAAAGGGAGTCAGAATCAGCCACCCGTTTCCTTTCCACCTACAGAGCTGCAAAAAGATGGTTTCTGTGTCTAAATCCCGAAAGAGTGGGTCAGCTTTCCACCCCAAACCCACACAGTTCTTGCCATCCCATTGATTAATTATAAAGCTGGATATAAACTTAAGTGTAATTATACCCTAAATGAGCATTTAGCCCCAGCCCCTCCTAGAAATAAATCACACTGCATGAGACCACTGAAGACAAGGATATTCCATTGGGGGAGGGGGGTTGGTGCAAAAATGATTGTTATCCTTCAGGACCAACAATGGGGGCCCACATCTGAAAACAACCAAATAGTGTTGATAAGCTTTCTCCAGCTTGTGCACCCTAGAGAGAGTATACTACAGCTCATATTTGTAATAGCCAAAAGAAGAGGAGGGTTAACAGTTTACAGAAGACAACAACCAGTGGTGAAATCCAATTTTTTTTACTACCGGTTCTGTGGGTGTGGCTTGGTGGGCGTGGCAGGGGAAGGATACTGCAAAATCTCCATTCCCACCCCACTCCAGGGGAAGGATACTGCAAAATCCCCATTCAATCCCCACTCCTGGGGGAAGGATACTGCAAAATCCCCATTCCATCCCCACTCCTGGGGGAAGGATATTGCAAAATCTCCATTCCCACCCCACTCTGGGGCCAGCCAGAGGTGGTATTTGCCGGTTCTCCGAACTACTCAAAATTTCCGCTAACGGTTCTCCAGAACCTGTCAGAACCTGCTGG
>QLTV01002419.1:4844794-4852294 GCA_003457575.1 Thermophis baileyi | reverse complement strand
ACAGAAGACAGGGCCATAACTTAAGAACCCATGTCAAGAAGAGAGAAGGCCCAGGCTCATTTCTCGACGTGGCTCTGGTAGAGGTGTTTTGTTTTTGTTTTGTTTTTGTTTTGTTTTGTTTTGTTTTGTTTTGTTTTGTTTTGTTTTGTTTTGTTTTGTTTTGTTTTGTTTTGTTTTGTTTTGTTTTGTTTTGTTTTGTTTTGTTTTGTTTTGTTTTGTTTTGTTTTGTTTTGTTTTGTTTTGTTTTGTTTTGTTTTGTTTATTTCAGGGGTGGGTTCCTCCCGGTTCGGACCGATTCTCCCAAACCGGTAGCGACCAGCTGGTGATGTCACAATGACGTCACCAATCCGGTTCAGTCGGTGCCGGTCCGTGGGCGCCGCCATATTTTTTTTTAATTTGTTTTGAATTTGTTTTGAATTTTTTTTTTGAATTTTTTTTTATTTTTTTTCCCTTCTGAGCATGCACAGAAGCTGAGTTCCGGCACTGTGCATGCGGTCGCCATCTTGTTTTTTGCTTTTTATTTATTTATTTATTTATTTCAGATTTTTTGTTATTGCGCATGCGCACGCGCGCGTGAAGCACACCCACGTGGCACGGGAGGGAGCGAACCAGCAGCAAGGTAAATTGGAACCCACCCCTGGTTCATTTGCAAATTAGAAGCCTGAGAAAGAGACTTCTGTTTGAGACACCTTTTCTTAACAAGATACACTGTTGGGCCTAAATCAACTTTTCCCAACTTGAGCAGATCTCTAGCTGCCAGAATTCCTAGCCACTATGACCAAAGTCTAGGAATTCTAGAAGTTCCAGTCCCCATCCGAGGAAGCTAATTTTTCAGAATACAGCTATTCATAATCACAATAAAAGGCCCAGCTATGCTAGTTTCATGCCTGAGACAGAAAACCCCAGGAGGAATTATGATAAACAAAATCAGAGGCCAATTGTTTCACAACATCCCAAACTCTGATCTCTCACACTGTCCAATGGTAGGCCTGCGTCAATTATTATTATTTTATGACATTATTATTTTATGACCTTTCTGCTCCAAAGACCCTAACTTCTCTAGGGAAAATTTGAATAATATAAAGAGATAGAAAACAGGTTAGGAATAGAGAACAGAAATATCACATGCTACATCTTTTCTTCAGTGCTTTCCAAAGAAATGTGAAGTTAAAAATCAGGGCATTTTGCCTGAAAGGGGGAGGAAGGGTGGAAGAGTGATCTGAGAAGGGAGGTTTGGGCCCTCTGTTTTTAAATACAACATAATTTTTGCTGCAAACACTCTTGTCAAAGGGTTGATGTAAAAATTAGCATTTGACAGAAATGTGTCACTCAAGTTCTCATTAGCACAGTCAACATCCCCTCTCTTTCACCCCTCTCCCTTCCAACCCACAATGTAAATATGAACAATGTTTAGCAGCTTTTAAAATTATGCAGATAGCTTTTAATGACTTTGAAGCATGCAGATACTTTCACTCATATGTCACAAAACAGATTTGATTCATGGGAATGACATTTGGCGGAGCAATTAATCCATACTATCTTCTAATCACATTTAATGTGAGGAATATGTATATTTGCCTCTCTGTCTGTCTCTCTCCTTATATGTAAAGAAAGAAGGGAGAGAAAGAGAACTTGCACTTTTAATCTCAAGCATCACTTCTGCTCTGCGCACAGGCATGCACGCACACAAACACACGCACACATACATACACACATACACTTCAGAAAGCAAAGAGAACAAAACCTGGAGACTAATTGACAATAATTCTTACTTAATAACACTCTTAGGATATAATGAAAAATCTCATGACATACGAAATATTTGTGAGGAAACACAGATCTTTTATTAATTATATCTAATACAATATAAGCAGACATTCATTTATTCCCTCTTCTCTTCTGTGCAACCTTCACCAAATCTATTTCAGAAGGTAGATGATATCATAAGTGCCTTCGTGAAATAGTTGCTGGTATAATGCCATAGTGATGACAATGTATGATGACATTATCACACAAATGTTGTACTTGTCCTTATATCTGATATCCCAATATCTGATTCAAGTGTATAAGTCTCAGCCTATGTGTGATAATATGACACATATCATTATTTCCTCCTACTTGCCCCCTTCCCCTTTGATGCCCTGGCCGGATGTGGCTGGTCACATAACATCCATTTCCCCAAAAAGGATACTGCTGAGGCTAAAGGACCAGTGACTTTGACTACAAAGCAGAGATGAGGGTCATATCTTTGCTATAGAAGGCTGTTTCTTGAAACCCAATGTTCAATGCTTTTCTGGTTTTCAACTAAACAAACAAACAAACATAGAAAAGCAAATAATTGAGGCTATAAGGTCACAAATTTGTAACAAAGCTGAACAGAGTTCCCAGAAGACAAGGCCACAAATCTGAGGTCAGTTGTTGCCTTGCCAGAATTACATAGAAAGGCAATCTGGGTAGGTTAGAATAAGCAATCTGTTCTGTAAGTGAAATAAAAAATGGAAGTGAATCTGAACCATCAACCCTGCTTCTTTGAACCCTCTGTTGTTTCTTATTTGGGATCACTGATTAAGGACCTCAAATCCCATCATCCAGATAAACCATTTATTCTGCCTCTTCTAGATCACTTCCACCCTAACTAATTCTCCTCATGCTCTCCAACAGAGGCCACCTTTCTGTTTTCTCCTGCCTCACCATCACATTGCCTAACAGCCTTCCTGCTATTTTGTATAGCATCACCATCCCAAGGCTTGTCTCCTAACTTTCCACCTGATGGGTTGCAACCAGTCCAGTCTATAGTTTCATCTGCACTGGGTCACCCTCCCAATCTCCCCCCCCCCTTGCTTTTCCTCACTGAGATAGCCACTTCCTTTGACAATGTGGAATTCAAGAACAACAGAACAGAACAACAGAACAGAACAAAATTTTATTGTCCAAGTGTGATTGGACACACAAGTAATTTATTATTTATTTATTATTTATTTGTATTTATTATTAATATATTATTTATTTATTTATTTATTTATTTATTTATTTATTTATAATTTATTTATAATTATAAATTATAATTAATTTATTTATATATATTATTCCTTGTGTGGAATTATAATTGGATATAATGAGCTCCACTTGCTCACTTTCTAGTTCTACCTGGGGTACAGAAGCATTCTGGGGAATCAGGATGACAAACAACATGACTTTGCGAGAGAGCAAAGTGATGGACTTGTACATCAAGAGCAAGCAACTGGGCAGTCAAGTGAATAGAAGATTGGCACATGGACCACCTGGACAGTTGTCTCCTTTAAGATAATATGTATTGAATTCTTTTAGAACCATAGTCATTCTTTCTGTGGTTATGTCTATCCATATCAATTAGTGCATTTCCCTTTTATGCAAATATGTGACCTTTGGTCAGATATCACACTACCCAGATATGTTTTTGCTCCTTTACTTTTTATCTTATAGAGGAATCTACTGTACCTATTAGAAAATATTGTTCGTACACTTGACATTAGTGCTGTGGAGATTGGATAAAGTGGAATCAGAAGACTCCATTCTCTCTTAGAAATTCTCTTATCAGGAAGATCAAGAACAACGAATCTGAAGAACGGACTTTCACTGGCAGGAGACTTTATAGGAGCAATAGATGGATGAAACCTTTGAGAGTCTCATCTTTGACAATTTGTGGACATTGCTATATAGTATAATCTTCTAGCTCAGGAGCTATTTTTTTGTTGAAGCATATGCCTAAACATTTGACTAATGGTGTATAACCTTTACACTGACTCATTGAAATATTGTACCAGAATTTGAAAGAGTTCCCTGTTGAATATACATACTAGCAGATAAAATGTAGTTTATGGGACTATGACGCAATACTCAAGTCTGTTCCAATATTTGAATTGGTACTTTCCATGGTGGATGGATGGATGGCAGAGAGATGGGAAGGTGACTTGCCATATTTAAAAATATTAAAATTATCAGATATAAAATGACAAAACAGACAAAATAAAACCATTAACATAAGATAGAGAAGGAAGGAGCCAGATATACATGTGAGAGGAAGGTGGGTTTAGCTTTTAATTCGTCAACCACCTCCAGTGTGAAGCTCCCCCATTGGGGCTCCAAGCCATATGGCAGAATCAGGTTTTAAGGCTCTTATGAAAAGTCAGGAGGGTGGAAGCCAATCTCACCTCAGGGGGTAAGGCAGGAGCCATGGAAGAAAAGGCTCTTCTCCTGGACCCTGCCAGCCGAAATTCCTTGACTAAAAATGTAATAATGTAATACAACAAGACAAAATGCAAAACACAGCATTAAAAATAAATTGGGCAAAGTTATGAGCTAGGCTTGCTCTCATAGAGCTATGTCGTTTTCATTATATGAACTTTGAAAGAAAGCATAAGCAATTCTATTTCTCTCATATTAGCTTAGCATATGTATCATATTTACGCAATCAGGCTGCGAAAAACTGCAGAGCCCTCAGAAGACTTTTAGTGGCTGAACTGCTCCGGCAGCTGCACTGAGGACAACAATGTGTGGTAGACGTGTGATACAACTTTTCATTTCAAGGCTGGAGGAGACATTTGGTCTATCAGAAATTTTAGGTGATCACACAAATATATAGAAGAACTGAAAAGCCAGCACAGTTGAAATCTTCGCTTTTCAGACACATGCAACCTTATACGTAATTTTAAAGAAAAAGGGGGAGGCATAAACATTAGGAGGCACTAACAAAGGAGAAGGAGAGTTTTCATTATAGTAGATTTTGTTCACCCTTTAATTCTGCTAATTGCCAGCTATTTTGCTCTGAAGCACTGTAAGCTATAAAGTTTTATGACATTTAATTTAATAAGGAATGGAGCTTCCCCAAAGGTCAATATATACAGCCTGCTTCTGAGGCACCACCACTTTCCTTTGAGGTACGTAAGTATGATACAAGTTACAGATTTGTAAGCTGTCGCCATAAAACTTTTTAATACCAGTTACTTCCTGCCAGGTCTGTGACCTCATCACCCTCCTGCTTCAGTTGAGATATTTTACGTTCTCCCCAAAATAAGCAAGGTTGGGCCTTCCTCTCATTGCTTCACAAGTGGCCCTTCAAAGCCACTTTTGCAGATATGTGGAAGGGACAGGTTTCTTTCAGATGAAAAACTCATTCACAGCATCTCAAATCCACCTCCAAAAATAAATTGTTTAAATAATTGACAGGAAATAAAGTGCTTTCTCGGAGAAAATATGGATAGCTGAATTAAAATTAAGCACTTGATGGTTCAACCCTTGCTGGTAGAAGTTACTTGTATGTTTTGCTTTGTTTTGTAACAAAACAGGGAGTTACTATTTTTTGTGAGCAAATGTTATTTATTAAAAAAAAAAAAAACCAAACCCAACAACAAATAATTAGGCATTTTCCTTCTTAAAAAACAACCAAATTTAGAGGAAAATAGCTCCCAGATCCCTGCACTTTATAATTTAGCAACTTTACTAAACCAAGCTATTTTGTCAGGATATATTAACAATATTATTTCATCCCCCAAATCTGGAAAGATTTCCTTTCTACAAAATTCATTGTACTTCATGCTTGCATATACTATCAATTTCTATCTAGGAACAAAGTAAGTTGTAGACACTTTAAAAAAGGATCCTAGATTTTAAAGGAAATGTCTAAATTTTCTGCTTTAATTTCTCTGAGCTGGATCAGGTTTGGTGCACCTGCAAATTTTCTCAATTTTCCTTAAAAAGTGAGGGGGGGGCACTAGAAAAATCATTTTCTTAGTTTCCAAATGGCTGAATAGGAACAAAAAAAAAAACCTCAACAACTTTAGGTTTTCAACACTCATTCCTGATACTGGTCTCAAATCAAATTGGTCTGAGTCAAAGTTACCTGTTTTCTGAATCAGATATTGTCAGTGGATTATGCCCTTAATTTCAGGCTTTCTCCTTGAGTAAATACACTGAGAGGGAAAAGTCATAAAGAAACTTAGTCTTCTTCATACATATTCTGCCACTGATTAGCCATTTGCTAATTTTCTTTATGATGTCTGCAAGCCGAACTAAGCAACCTTTTTATGCTGCAGGTCACATTTGGGTGGGGGGTATGATAGGCTGAGGCTTGTTCTGAAGCCCAGAGAGGAAACGGGGGGGGGGGACATGGATGGGACAATAGAAATGTGTTAAGCCAGGCGCAGGACATAAATAAATGAATGTTTGTTAAATTAAATATATGAGCATAAAGTTCAATAGACAAGTCTTTATGATCAAAGATCAACCCATTTAGAAAAACCTATGTATTCGTGGAATAACAGTCATATCTGCATCATCTGTTGCTTCATTTTCAATGCTTCTATGCAAAATTTGGTTAATGTGCAGATTATAATAGAATACTGTAGATAATGGTTTGTATCAAAAAGAAGAAAGCTAGCCTGGAACTCATCCATTCTGCCCGAATAATGGTACTGAAAGCACAAAATATAATTCTAGAAAGAATAGAATAACTTATCATGCCATTTTGTTTCAGTCTCTCCACAGTTACACGGACACAGGTGTGCAGCTAATGGGATTTTAGAATATCTATCCTGCAAATGTGCAGAAAGCATTGTCCTAACCATAGTCTCTTCTATCTTGGTAGGTAAGTGTATTTTGATAATTTGCAAGTTCACAACTAATTTTGCAACCCACACTATTCTATGTTGTGAGATCATTTTAACCTTATTGCAATATTCCATACCAGTAGGACTTTGCAGAAAAACCTGTTTAACTGATCATACTCACTGGCTACAAGGAAATCTATTGAAAGCCCATAAATTGCTGTTTAATTGCTCTTTTCTATCTCAATGGGTAGGCTTCTGCCAGAGTTTGGTAGAAAAACTGGCTCTTAAGATAGTAACTGTTCATTTCTTCAACCCTCATTTTAATGCTAGGCATCTCAGTCTTGAATCTGAGTGAGATTAATTTATAATCTCACAATTATAAGGGGGGCAAGGAATAGAGCCTCCTCTGCTGAGTGTGCAAACAGAAGCAGATGGGGGCTCAGATATGGCCCCCGGTTTGGTGTGAGTGTGGTGCCTTGCCTGCCGGGGAGGAGGGGGGCCGTTGGGGTGGGGGAGGGGATCTCTGTGGTGTTGGAGAGCCGGAGTATTGCGGTTATGATTGGGAGAGGTAGATATGGAGGGAGGCGGGTAATTTATAATCTCACAATTATAAGGGGGGCAAGGAATAGAGCCTCCTCTGCTGAGTGTGCAAACAGAAGCAGATGGGGGCTCAGATATGGCCCCCGGTTTGGTGTGAGTGTGGTGCCTTGCCTGCCGGGGAGGAGGGGGGCCGTTGGGGTGGGGGTGGGGATCTCTGGGGTGTTGGAGAGCCGGAGTATTGCGGTTATGACTGGGAGAGGTAGATATGGCAGGAGCCGAGGGGTAGGCCACTCTCGGGGAACTAGGATTCGCTGTCTCAAAGCGATTCCTTGTTCCGGCCCCTCTGGTTCTGGTTCGGGCTCGTCTCATGTTTCTG
>QLTV01002419.1:4830786-4842625 GCA_003457575.1 Thermophis baileyi | reverse complement strand
TAAATAAATAAATAAATAAATAAATAAATAAATAAATAAATAAATAAATTTCAAGAAAATTTCTATTTAAAGAACTACCACAAAAGTCTTTTAAGACACAAATTCTCTATTACCCACAATTTCTATGCAGATAACAAGGAAGAACAAAATCATCCATTAGAAAATATCCATTTAGATGTTGGAAGAATCAAATAGCTAAGAACTATATTTTTAAATTGACGGTGGTGGTATAAATAAATAAATAAATAAATAAATAAATAAATAAATAAATAAATAAATTTCAAGAAAATTTCTATTTAAAGAACTACCACAAAAGTCTTTTAAGACACAAATTCTCTATTACCCACAATTTCTATGCAGATAACAAGGAAGAACAAAATCATCCATTAGAAAATATCCATTTAGATGTTGGAAGAATCAAATAGCTAAGAACTATATTTTTAAATTGACGGTGGTGGTACAGCTTCAATTTATAGTTTAATACTCTGCCACCTGGTCACTCTAAGCAAATAAGTCTCAAAACTGAAAGTAAATGTTAATCTAGATAAAATCTGGTAAAATAAAAATAAAAAAATCCTGGTGAACCCTTTGGCATCAGTATGTTTAAGCTCAATAAGTCAAACTGCTTTTTCAGATCTGTAACTTTCTGTGAGATTTAATTCAGCCTTGCTTGGTCTCCCCAATCCCTGTCCAAAGACCCATTTCAAGGAGGAAAGCAAGAACAAAACTTGGGCTGCAATTTCAATTCTGAATGACCAGCGAACCTCACTGAACTGTTCTTCAAGCATTTTTTGACTATATTTTGTAACTATTACATATCTGTAAAAGAGTCACAGTTTTCATCTGGAATTGTGCCACATTGTTCTTATAGAATACATTGAACTAAAATATTTATTTTAATATTTATGAACTAAAAATCTAGCAGCTCAAGAAAGGAAGAGAAAAATACCTTATAAACCCTTAAACCATAAGCCAAATTACTCAAGCATTGCCAGTCCTTCAAAATTGGAATGTCTGGGAGTTTATATAAAGCCAGGGGTAGCTGCAGCAACCAGAGGTTTTATCAAAATGACAAAATATACATTGAGACATCAGAAAACAAGCTCTGCCCCTTACATCCTTGTGTGCGAAGTTAAGAAACAATTACAGAAGAGGCAGAGTTTGTGTCACAATATGAGGATGTGCATTTTGTTATTTGCTGTCCTTACATTCCCATCAGATGCCCATTGATGAAGCATCAGTGTTTGAATCATTAAAACAGCCGTATCTTTTTCCAGTTTGGCTCTTCATTTTACAGTGGATATGTGTTCACATGCATGCCAAAACAATCATAGAATCATAGGGGTGGAAGTGGCCATGGAGGTCTTCTTGTCCAACCCCCTACCCAACGCAGGAGTCCTCATACCATGCCGAACAAATGGATGCTGGTTTCAAAAGTAGCTATACGTTCTTAAATAAAGACATAACTGCTTTCACAACTTGACAAGAAATACTTTGTATATATGGCCACTTGTTTCGAAGTGCCTCCTTTGTACAGTCTTTTCGATTACCATAATGCACAATTCCATGGGGACTAAAATGGGGAACAATGGCTCTCTTGATTAGAATTTCCTACTGTATATGTCATTGATTTCTCATTTTGGGATTGGCTAGAAGGCCTCCAAGGTCCCTTCCAACACTATTATTATTCTATGTTCTATGAAGCTCCATCTAATTAGGACTAATGCTGATTCCTGGGCCCTGATTCTTGCATTTCTCTTTATTTCTCTGGATAGTATAATACATCTCCCAGAAAATTGAGGTGTTGTGATAGTCATCCTTATTTTCAGAAAAGGAGACTGAAAGAAGCCAGTAAAGTACAGGTCTTCTGACTACAGCTGGCAATTTATATGCTTGGCATCTATGGTGGAAGTTCTGTGACCAGATAGAACAAGAACATATTTAGAAGATGTGTAGACTAATTTCAAGGAAGGGAGATCAGTAGGCTTGATCCTGCAGCCCTTAGCAGATAAAACCATATGGGACACTAATTCACAACTGTGTGTAGTTTTTGTCAATTATCCAGAACCCTTTTATAGGACAAGCTTAAAAAATCCCACCACTATAAACATATGGCATCATTAATGTCTAAGTTATAAGAAAATACCAAGGTTAGGTGCAATCATGCAGGAGGACTGTTGAGCAAAAGTTCAACCAGAAAGGTTGTTGTTCTTGTTTTTTATAAAATCCCCTGGTTAAACCTCTTCAAGGGCTCCACTTTCATGCCCCAAAGACAGAAGAGACAAACAGTGATTAATCCTACTTTATGCCCACAATACCACAATCCTGTCACTGACCCAGATTGGCCTCAGGAGAGCCTTCCAGGCTGTGGTCCAGCCTTGGAAGGAGGAGGAGCTGGTAAGAAACCATCAGAAAACAAAAGGTATGGTATTTTCTGACAATATCCAAATTCATAATTAACAAGGAGAAATCAAATAATTGAGCAAGGCCAGTGCTTTAAATACCTGGGTTTCATTCTTCCAGAAGCAACTAGACCAAAGCAAATTATGCCTCCTCCATGGCCCATATGAGCACGGAAGTCATTTTAAGATATCATTAAACCCAGGAGGATATGCCATTGCAGCTGCAGCTAAATTATATAAAGTAAAATTGATTGCATATCCACTATATGGGGTGTAAGTGGGATTTGGTTTCAGCTGTGCTCCCTGCAAGAAAGTACAATCTAAGAAACATCATTCTCATCCCCAGGAAGCACCTCAAATGCATCCCTGAGGCTGGAGGCAGGACTGCCCAGAAGAGAGGCCAGCATTTGGCAATCAATTCTATTTGCTTGGCGAATGCTCAATCTACTCCTATGGGGCTACTTTTGTTAATTACAGGGGATAATTATAGACCTAAATGGTGGATAAATGTCAGAAGTAAACTGTGTTCCTCTGAGTTTCTGCTAATAGAGAACTGGGGCTGGTTAAGACCAAGGAAAGAATTAGGCAATGAATTGGTGATGCTGAAGTCCAAAATGAGCTGAGTCAAATTATAGAGATCCACCAATCACTTAAGGAAACCCAAAAGCCCATTCTAGCAAAACATCTTTATGTTCTTATCATCTGTAACTATCAGTGCCTCATTTTTAAAGTCAATTTGAACTCTCTCCTATCTTACAGTTTGGAAAAGCAGATTTACCGAAACTCCATTACTGCCAAGGCTGCATTCATGTGGATTAAGCAAACTGAATCAATCAAATGTCTTTCTATACAGTGTATTTTCTTCCAATCTGAGACAAAATCTACTTCACTCACTTTTGAAAAATTTGCCCAGTCAGGGGATTTTTTATATATATTATTTAATAGCAAATAGAAATACCACAATTACCTATTTAGTTGTCAGTTTTGTAATTTAGCAATAAGACAGGCTGTCAAAAAGGATACCACCATAGGACAGAGTGACTAATTGGAGTTCATTGATAGAAAATATTATCCTTTTGTCTGTAATTCTATTTGATTCCATCTATTGCCGTAATAAATTTTTTACTAACTATATTTTATTAATACAGAAAGTTAAAGACTAACAGATTAACAGAGTTGGAAGGGACCTTGTAGGTCATCTAGTCCAACCCCCCGCCCAAGCAGGAGACCCTACACCATTTCTGACAGATGGCAGTCCAGTCTCTTCTTGAAAGCTTCCAGTGATGAAGCTCCCACAACTTCTGAAGGCAAGCTGTTCCATTGGTTGATTGCTCTCACTGTCAGAAAATTTCTCCTACTACTATTTCAATCAATCTTAGCAATTTCCAAGAAATTTGGAATTGACCTGGAATACCCGGATTTACAAATAAGTAGGTGGGCCAATGTTTTAAAGAATGTTTAATAAGTATATTCCAATCTTGAGATGTGAAAAATACAACCAATGATTATTTTTTGGTTGTTTATTGGGCATTTAGCAAGAGTTGGCTACCTACTTCAACACTGTAGAGATCAATATGATGGAAAGGCCTTCAACATGCGTTTTGCCCTTATTGTAGGGTTATCTCATTTTAGCTTGATGTGAATCAGTTTGTAATATAGTGTTGAAAAACAACTGAAGATGTGAATTTTTGTTGACCTATAAACTGAAAAGTTGGAATGTACCACTTTATGAAGAATTCTGGATTTATTGTGATAATTTTTGACTGCAGTTTAAAAGAGGGTAATTTTTCGATGGAGAGAATCTTGTTTCAGCAGTTTTAACATATCCTAGGCTGATGATCCTTTTCCACATATGAACTGGTTTTCTATCAATGTATTGAAAAGACAGACCAATATTATTCCCATCAGGGTTTATTCTGCTGTTCAAAAATGGAGTTGTTTTTATATATTTATGCATATTTTTCTTTTTCCCCCCCTTCTTAGTTACTTATTTTAGGCTTTTGAATTTTGTTTTTGAACTACTGTCTTTTTAAAGATGCCTCACTCAGGCCTATATCATATCCGGTGTTGGTACTAAAAATGTATGGTTAGCTATGGCAGCAAATGGAGAACCTTCCTGACCTAAAGATGGACAAACCTGTCAGCATCCCTCTTTCTCACTTTTGGGACCCTGTATAATCTCAAGATTTTTCCTTTTATTCTTATAGGAAGTGTTAAAATGTTAGTACTATAGCTATAATATAATGCTCTCATGCAGTTTCCCTGACCAAATTCAGGGGACACATGATTTACTGTCCCACCTGTTATCAGAGACATAAAAGAAATAACCTATGACAGGCTGAGGAGCAGACTAGCTAGTTCTGTCAGAACAGGCCTTATCAAGAGCAGGGAGAGCCGTCCTGCCTTTCTTTGGTTTGAAAGGCCAGCCTTATTTGTTTATTTATGTGGCCTCCAAAACAAGGGGCGATACTGCCTTTAAAAATATTTGACATCAGAAGATGCTATTTTTATTTTACAAAGCTTTACCTGGGAAATATTTGCTGAAGGAAAGATAGCAATGACTTAGTGGTACTGCTAGGTAGAGCAGGGGTGTCAAACTGGCGGCCCGCAGGCCGGATGCATCACATGCAGGCCACGCCCACTCTGGCTCTGCAAAGACAAAAAACGTTGCAATACATCATGATACATCACGTGATGCGATCGAGTTTGACACCCGTGAGGTAGAGGAGTCCTTGGTCTTGCTACATTATCTCAACAACAGATCCCTTTCCAACCCAACCCAACCCAATACTCTTCTCTTACTCATGACATTCATTCCATAAGTGCTTACTCCCATATGATTTCCCCTGAAAGGCTTGGGATTGTAGAAGGAGCTTTCAACCAGTTGAAGAAAAACTGTTAAAAACCCAACATGTTAAAAGACGGCATCATTTGCATGGACAGGAAGATGGCACTAATGTAACCTAAACAAACTTGAAACAAACTCTCTTCCCCAAGAGTCTAGGGAAGAAAAATAATAAAAGTAGCTATCCTCATTCAGCCCCATGAAGGGATTTAATAAGAGGATTCTTTTAAGAGTAATGCACTCAAACAGTCTGTCTGCCTGGGTGACTTTTTTTTTTAAGGGTCAAGTTGTTTTCAACACATTAATGAAAAATTTGTGAAACTTTTCAAAAGCACAGACTGAATTAATTCTCCTATCCCAACCACAACTTCAACCTTTGAAAACTCTTGGGGGATCATTTATTCTTAATTGTGGCCAAATAAATCTTTATCTAATCATTTTGAGCCAGGACCGCAGGTAAGGCATTTCCTCCCTACTTGAAAATCATCGCAACAGCCTCATCAAATTTGAGGCTGCATGTGGTTCACATTTTCTAAGCCACCCTTAAGCACATCTTACTGTTTTATTTAATTCCCTCTGTTACTAGACGGTAGAAAGTTGCAGGGGTGTTCCTTTTTCACTTGAAATAAGGAAAATGTCATGCTTGTTATAATATATTAAAGAAAAACAGGTATTTTCCAAATTATTTACTTGTATTCCAACTATCCCAAGTAATAGCCAGGAATCCCTAGCAAGAGATATTCTAGACATTCAAGGACATTAAGCAAATGTATTTAACTAACTCAATGATTTCACCATCCAGGATGTTAGCAAGCCATCAAGTTATGAAAAAGTTTGCCCTTTGTCCATCTGACATCACACAATAGCCTTTTCATTTGCTTCTTGTTTCAGGCAGTATGGGCAAGATTATCTCTATAATTAAAAATGATTTGTCTCTTGTTTAATGAACAGAAAGAGTCCAATAAATATCCCCCATTGCTTATACTGGGATAACTCATTCTAAGTTATTTCAATCAATAAAGAATCAATTGAATTTCCAGTTCAACGCAGGATAGTTAATCAGCTAAAGAACGCTATCAAATCATTTGGCAGCCCTCAGTGAAATAACTCCTGCACTTACATTTAGCAAAAACAAAGCACTGAATGCCAATACATTTCATAAGGCTGGAATTGACACCTTGGTAATTTTCACAGAGCTTAACAGCAAAAAGCTACAGACGGATTTTATTCTTGATCTAGCATATAAAAACACTAGAGATTGGGTAGCGCAGCAAAGTTCATAGTAACATAATCCTTGGTGGATTTAAGTTAGTGATAGATAGATAGATAGATAGATAGATAGATAGATAGATAGATAGATAGATAGATAGATAGATAGATAGATAGATAGATAGATAGATAGATAGATGATAGATAGATAGATAGATAGATAGATAGATAGATAGATAGATAGATAGATAGATAGATAGATAGATAGATAGATAGATACAAGTTACGAGTTATGAGTTCCAGGTGTAGCTATAAAAGAAGAGACAGACATCGCGACCTCCGGAACTTAAAATATATTATCCACTTAGCTTTCGTTAGCCTCTGCTAATATCGTCAGAGTGTAAAAACTACCATTGAAGAGATATTCACAATTCTTCAAAACATTGAAGAATTTCACAAGAAGAGTACTACACTCCTCTGTTCGCAACAGAATACCATATGCCACCAGACTTGAAATTTTGGGCGTAGAAAATTTAGAACTACACCGCCTTCGATCTGACCTAAGTGTAGCACACAAAATTATTTGCTACAATGTCCTACCTGTCAATGACTACTTCAGCTTCAACCGCAACAATACACGAGCACACAATAGATACAAACTTAATGTATACCGCTCCAAACTTGATTGCAAAAAATTCGACTTCAGCAACAGAGTGGTCAATGCCTGGAATACATTACCTGACTCTGTGGTTTCTTCCCCAAACCCCCAAAACTTTAACCTTAGACTGTCTACCGTTGACCTCACCCCATTCCTAAGAGGTCTGTAANGAGCTTCCCCATTTTCAAGCTGTTGCAAAAACGTCCCATTCCAAGCCTTCAATATGTTATCCACTTAGCTTTCGTTAGCCTCTGCTAACATCGTCAGAGTGTAAAAACTACCATTGAAGAGATATTCACCTTTATACATCATTGATCAATTTGGCCACTATGTGCATGATAGGCCCATCCACCCACCTCCCACCTATAATTAGCTCTGTCGTTTTTACTCCAGACCTGTTAATCGATGGAGGTCTAGCTCCTGTTGCTTCCTCCCCTATCACGCACTGCTTGGGCTGCCATTATTAAACAGCAAGATAAGACCCGGTTTATGAGAATCCTTAATTCCATATACCCAGATATTCAGTTTACAATGGAGGAGGAGGCCAATAACACGCTGGCCTTCCTGGATGTGCGAGTCAGCCATAATTCTGATGGGAGCCTTGACACAGGTGTGTATCAAAAAATCATGAGCATGGACCGCATTTTACACAATGAGAGCAACCACCCCACTACACATAAAGTTAGCTGCATTTGGGCATTGTTCAATAGGGTAGACACCCATTGCAGCACACGGACAGCCAAAGCGAAGGAGCGTGCACATCTCTATCAGATCTGCACGCTCAATGGTTATTCTACGGACTTTATCCGATGGTGTATTACACCTAGGGCCTGACAGCCCATTGAGGGTACAAGTGGAAAATCTGCATGGAGGGTGCTCCCATATGTACGGGGGGTATCCAAAACTGTTGCATGCATTCTCTCAGTGCATGGGGTTAAGGTGGTGCACAAACCAGACCAAACTCTGAGAATGAGAGTGATGCACCCAAAAGAAACATTACCCAAAGAGGAGGCATCCTCGGTGGTTTACCGTATTAACTGCAGTAACTGTGCAAGCAACTACGTAGGGGAAACGGCTAAGTGGCTACAGACTAGAGTGCATGAACATGAACTGGCTGTCCGGCACAAAGAACAGTGCTCTCAGATCTGGACACATATGAAGGAGCACAATCACATGTTCAATTTTCAAGAGGCTGAAGTTGTTGCCCATGATGCAACTAAAGGGGGACACCTATTGAAAGAAGCCTGATTTTCCAACAATAACTCCATCAATAGGCACATCGACCTGCTACCGGCTTACCAAGCATTGAGGCACCGGAAAAGACCTGGCAGGATGAGCAGAGACCAATTCTTATCGGGGAGTAGAGATCGATAGCACACACACCCCTTTGGGCATGTAGATTTGTCCTGTGGAGGCGTAGCCAGCCCGGACCGAATGCCGAGGAGCCCAGCAGAGCAGCTTCAAGCCATAATAGACATGGATAATGAGGAACGAGCCAGGCCGGTTACAAGATCACAGGCAAAACAACAAACAAATTTTGTTGATATATCAAATGTGCCTGCGAGGCGGAGGAGTGGTGGTGTGTGGGAAGGCGCCAGAGAGAATGCCGTTAAAGCAATATCTGACAGCTCAGCACCATTGGGGATGGGCAGCCCAAGTGGTGCGCGATAGGGGAGGAAGCAACAGGAGCTAGGTCTCCATCGATTAACAGGTCTGAAGTAAAAATGACAGAGCTATTTATAGGTGGGAGGTGGGTGGAGGGGCCTATCATGCGCGGTCAATGGCCAAATTGATCAATGATGTATAAAGGCGAATATCGGTTATCCACACGGAACCAGAATTTGGGATTTTATTTTTAGAACGTCCAGTCGAAATGAGGCTTCAAGAATATTTGCTAAGGGGCATTTCGTTGACGAGTGAGGGGCTTGGATGGCTGATCGCTTCAAGCTCTGCAGAAACTAAAACTCGGGTCTTGAAAAAGGACAAATTTCTGATTTGTCCTGTTTCAAGATCTGTGTTTTGGTTTTTTCAAGAAAAGCCACACCGTGGGTCAGATGGAAAAAGCAAATATATGTATGTATGTATGTATGTATGTATGTATGTATGTATGTATGTATGCATGTGTGTGTGTGTGTGTGTGTGTGTGTGTGTGTGTGTGTGTGTAAAACTTAAAAATTAAGTCATTTACTAGCAGCTGTCGTCCATGTCATCTGTTGTGAGAGAGGAACATAGGTACAGCCATGTGAGTTTGTGGGAATGGATAGGAAAAACATAAACATGGAAGCTCTTACCTACATTTCCTTGTGCTCCAACCATATTTCTTCTTAAGACTACATTCCGTACATATGATAATTGGGTTATAATCCACAAAAGTTTATATTATAATAAATAGACAAGCTCTGAAGTCATCGCTTTTACTTCAGCAGACTAGTACAACCACTTTTTTGGAAACTTATGTATTGTTGTGTGTAAGCAAAATGAAAATTAACTCCTTTATAGCAGCTTTCCTCACTAGTCAGTGTGGCAGACTATTGGTTTCATTATCCCCAGCACAACATCTATGTGACATACTGGTTGGAGACACTGAAAACTAGTCAAACACATCTGGTGGAATGTGTCCCATTGAGGAGAGCTGATTTACAGGAACAGTTGTTGGACCTGACTAGAATCCAAAGAAGTACTTCTGAAGACAACTCAGAAATCTCATTTAGTGCAGAATTAGCCAACAAGGATTATCCACCAGGACAGTCTTTAGAGATCTTTAGATAACACCAGTCTGATATTGACTTCAGCAATAACGTTTAAACATCATTAATGGTTTATGACTACTTAACATGCATTTGCCCAAAGGTACTTTCCTCAGTTCCCATGTCAGGGAGATGTGGGAAAAGAGCCTCCCCCATTGTGGAAACCAGGCTAATACTGCAATCATCTACTTTTCAGCACCAGGTGAAGATCTAGCTTTTTATTCTCACGTTGCGGGCTTCGTTACCGTAGCCTTCTCACTATGTCTGATTTCCTTTGCAAGTATTACGATGATTGTTGTATGTTTGACACTGAGCCATTTCCCATGAGGTCTTTGGGATAACAGGTTGGCTATAAATATTTTATAAATACTATGCACCCTTTGCAGTAGGTGGTGTGGTGCATGCAGCCCACGGTAACCCCTGATTAAAGAAGACTTTACTATGTGTATGTTTTGGAGAGTAGCTGCTTCCTTCACAACATGCCAAATCAGGAATGGAAAACCTGCAAGATAAACTTGAGAGGGAGAGAGGTCAAGACTTAAAGACCACAGAAACTAATTTGGGCACCCAAGGATTTTTTTCATTTCCTTTACTTAAACAGCTGACTATCTTGACATACAAATTGTAACCACTTTGCAATCTGATGGGTCTATACAGTATGCACAAGCACATTTGTGCTGCTGGGCTACCGCAAGGACATTGCCTAAGATTACAGTAAGTACCACTTTGCATTACAAGAAGGTCAGGCCTGCTACCTGGAACCAGTCTGGAGTGTTGTGATAATCTACCGACCTGCTTCTTGGTTAAACACTTCAATTATGGAACATTTTCACCTGTGAGGCTCAAGTGGTTTCCATTTATAATAGGAATCTAAAAACCCCATTGGCCAGAAGGTATATTTTGAATGTCAAATGCTTCTTTCTCTGCCCATTAACAGAGGTTAACAGAGACCGGATAAGAGAGGCTCAAAGGCTTCTTAAGTTCTCTGGGTGAAAATGAAGACTCTCAAAAAGGAATGGGAACCCTGATGCCACCAATTTCTATAGCTGCATGTGTGTTTATATACACATCAAGTAGTGTCAGACAAGAGAGTTGTTGTAGCTTTTAGCCCGTGGCAGACTGTGGTTTTAAATGGGAAGTATATGTACGTGTATATGTACACACACACACACACACACACACACACACACAGGCAGCTCTGAAGAAGGTTGAGCAATTCTAGAGGCTGCAGGCAGCAGTTGTTGGGGTGGTAAAAGTGTGATATTGGGCTTTAAATGAATAAGCTGAATAAGCCGAATAAGCCTCTTAATGCTTAGATGAGCCTAGAAATCCAAATGTGTCTGCTGTCTGGGCCAGCAGCATTTCTCTCAAAACTACCCTTCAGGACTAAACAGATCTTAAACAGCTGTATAAGGAGAATGACTGGTTTGATAGATCAGACTAAGACAGTGATGGTGAACCTTTTTCTTCTTGCGTGCCAAAAATGGGAGTGTGTGCACGCGCTAGCGCACATGCGTGCCAACACACAACCCCCCACACGTGCACCACACTGCGCATGCACGCAGCCCCGCGCATGCGCGCCCCCCCCCCCGTTGGGCCGTTTTTAACCCTCCAGAGGTTTCAGGAGGCTTCCCTGAAGCCAGGGGAGGGAGAAAACGGCCTTCCCCAAGGCCGAAAATCAGCTGGCCAGTGCGCGCATGCGCACTGGAGCTGACATAGAGCAACGCCTCGTGTGCCCTCAGATATGGCTCTGCGTGCCACCTGTGGCACGCGTGCCATAGGTTCGCCATCATGAGACTAAGATATGGGTTGTTGACCCATGACTTGCTAAATAAACTGCAATTGTGATTGCACAGCATAGTGGGTAGAATAGAATAGAATAGAATAGAATAGAATAGAATAGAATAGAATAGAATAGAATAGAATAGAATAGAATAGAATAGAATAGAATAGAATAGAATAGAATAGAATAGAATAG
>QLTV01002419.1:4809409-4830707 GCA_003457575.1 Thermophis baileyi | reverse complement strand
TGGAGCATTCACAACTTCTGGAGGCAAGTTGTTCCACTGATTAATTGTTCTAACTGTCAGGAAATTTTTTCTTAGTTCTAGGTTGCTTCTCTCCTTCATTAGTTTCCACCCATTGCTTTTTGTCCTGCCATCCGGTGCTTTGGAGAATAGCTTGACTCCCTCTTCTTTGTGGCAACCCCTGAGATATTGGAATACTGCTATCATGTTACACCTAGTCCTTCTTTTCATTAAACTAAACATACTCAATTCCAGCAATTGTTCTTTATATGTTTTAGCCTCCCGTCCCCTAATCATCTTTGTTGCTCTTTTCTGCACTCTTTCTAGTGTCTCAACATCTTTTTTACATCGTGGCAACCAAAACTGGATGCAGTATTCCAAATTTGGTCTTACCAAGGCATTATAAAGTGGCATTAACACTTCACGTGATCTTGATTCTATCCCTCTGTTAAGGCAGTCTAGAACTGTGTTGGGTTTTTGGCAGCTGCAGCACACTGCCGGCTCATATTTAAGTGATTGTTCAGTAGGACTCCAAGATCCCTTTCACAGTTACTACTATTGAGCGAGGTACCATGTATACCATACCTGTGCATTTGGTTTTTCTTGCCTAAATGTAGAACCTTATTTTTTTCACCACTGAATTTCATTTTGTTAGATAGCACCCAATGTTCAAGTCTGTCAAGATCCTTCTGTATCTTAAGCCTATCTTCTGGAGTGTTGGCTATTCCTGCCAGCTTGGTGTCGTCTGCAAATTTGATGAGTTACCTATCTAGCCCCTCATCATGATATACCAAACACAATATTTGTTCATACAAGCTATGCCAAAACCAAACAAGTCACATTTTGCTTTCAGTATATTGTATTTGCCAGACTAATGGCTTGAATCTTAAGATCTTGGAGCTGAAATCCATTCTTTAACTTCTGGAAGAATGGGGACAATTCTCATAAATTCTCCTTCTCCTTGCAGCATCATTAGATTCATTAGCGTACCCTTAGCTAGTTTTCTCTGATTATAAGATAATCACCTTGATTTTGTTGGTAGGTGCCTGTTGGTGGGGGTGAACTCTGTCCCAATTTTACATGTTATGTTGTGGCATACAAGTAAGCAAGGGATAGAGCTTGACAAAAGGTGCATTATACAATGCACCTTTTGTCATTTTGACAAAAATCCCAGCTGCTACAAGCACCCTTGTTACTACTTAAAGAATTGTTTCTAAATTTCCTTTAAAAATGACTGGACTTTCATAGCAAATAGGTTGAGGAAACTCAACCTATCTGTGGTTTTCACAGTTCCAGCACATTGTTTCTAAAAGTGTCATTTCTCCGAAGCATTGGATTAGAAAAAGCATAACTCTATCGATGATCATGCAAATATTTAATTGTTTATTTATTTATTTATTTATTTATTTATTTATTTATTTATTTATTTGTTTGTTTGTTTGTTTGTCAAACATGTACAAGATAGCAGGTATAGGTATAAACTATAAATTATATAAATTATATAGATATAATTAGTCATCTACTAAATGAAAGAGGTTTCTTTTAGGCCCCAGCTGTTTATATAACCTGCTATTCTAAGCAGAATTGTGTAAAACTGATACTCTATTGTTTCGTAAACATGCAATTATTATTAATTGCCACCTACATTAGATTTCCATCCAATCTTCAATGGGTGCTATCAGTTAACTACACTAATATAATTGAATTGCTCATTTAAAATTATCAGCAGTGCCTTGCATTTAACTTCTTATAATCTCTACTCAGAGATTATAAAGTTCATACAACAAGCCATAAATTTCTCCCATGTTACTAAAGAGCCATTTCTCTACGCACTTCATAAAACTAAGCTTCTCCTTGAAACTGCTCCATCTCCAGTTCTTTTGCCCCAGATTGAATTGTATTAATGATTCATAAATGCTTCTTCAATGCTGTCCACATGCTGTCTCTTTTTTGTTTTTCCTTTCAAGGACAACTTAATATAGTCATTTAAAATTACTGGCATCTATATCTTTAATAAGCTGTAAACAGATAATCACGGGCTATAAAGGATTAATTTTTCTCTTGCATTATCAAAGGGCAGCAGGAAAAGTACAAAATCCACAGTTGCAACAGCACACACAATTCCAAGGCCTGAAATTGCCTGTCTTTTAAACCAAAAACAGGGAGATGAATAGGAAAGAAGCATTAACAAATCATTTTGTGCTTTCAGGGTTTTTTTTCTTTTCTTTTCCTTTCATGAGAGCATGTATTGTTTTCTTCTTTTTTATCTAGATTGCAGTAATTCCGCCTTCTATGCTTAGGGTCACCATGCAAGAATAGGAAAGAGGGCTTCTTTCCACTTAAAAACTTTGAGGAAAAGACATGTTCCTCAGGTATACCTTCTCCCACAATCTGTTTTCATTCTGGGGGAAGTTTTCTGATGGTTATCATTGTTTCCAATTATTTACAGAATCTGAGCGAATTGCTCTGACAGCCAAGAGAAAGGAAGAGCCATTGATGACATTCCCCACTTGGCCCACTACCTTTGGTCAATGTGTTCACACCAAAAGGGGATAATGGAAACCATAGAAGATTAGGGTTGATTAGGGATTCTTGCGGAGCATCTAGTCCAGGGGTGTCAAACTCAAGGCCCGTGGGCCAGATCCGGCCCACGGGGTGCTTAGATCTGGCCTGCGGGGTCGGCCTGGAATTATCAAAGGTCTGGCCCGTGGTGCCTCTGCCGGCCAAAACGGGTTTTAGGCTTTTGAACATCTCTGTTCTGACAATATTATGCACATATTCAGATCTGCTCCTATACAAAAGAGTCAAGCCCTATAGCAGCTGGGGACTCTACATGTCTTTAATCTCTACATTATGGAATTGAGACTATTTGTGCCAGAAAGTAAATCTGCCTTTGTCTGGAATAGCTGTTTTGAATGCAAAGGGGGAAAAATGCATCTTGAGCCTATGTCAAATGCCCACACCAGCCACGCCCACACCGGCTCTCCAAGTTCAAACACAACCCTGATGTGGCCCTCAATGAAATCGAGTTTGACACACCTGATCTAGTCCAACCCCCTTCCTAGAAAGGAAGCATAGCATTTGCATCAGATGGTCATCCAGCCTTTGTTTAAACACTTTCAGGAAATAAGCGTCTACAGCCCCACCACCCCCAAGGTAGTTTATTGTGGTTGAGCAGCTCTTGCCGTTGGGAAAATTTCCAGATGTCCAAGTGAAACCTACCTTCTTGTAACAAGAACCCATTGTTCCTAGGTTCTGTCTTCTAGAACAGTTGTGGAAAATTCTGCCCCACTTTCAGATTCCTGAAAACAGTTATCACATCTTGCACAGACTTCTTTTCTCCAGGCAAAGGAAACTCAGTGCCTGCAACCATTCCTCACACATCTTTGATTCCAAGCCTCTTCTTGCTATGAATGAAGTTCTCTGCTACTTCTCTGTTCCCTTTGTTTTCTTACCTATGTAGCTTTCTTCTTTGGCACTGTCTCAACTGTCACATTACTGACAATGTGCCATGTAAGTTCAGTTCCCCAGGAACAATGTCGGTGTACAGCACAGCCAGACATCTGCCCCAAGAGGCGGGGCACACTGCCAATTTCTGGAAGCGGGGTGTTTGGAAGCATATGAGCCGAGGTGGCGCAGTGGTTAGAGTGCAGCACTGCAGGCTACTTCAGCTGACTGCTAGCTGCAGTTCGGCGGTTCAAATCTCACCGGCTCAAGGTTGACTCAGCCTTCCATCCTTCTGAGGTGGGTAAAATGAGGACCCAGATTGTTGGGGGCAATATGCTAACTCTGTAAACCGCTTAGAGAGGGCTGTAAAGCACTATGAAGTGGTATATAAGTCTAAGTGCTATTGCTATTGCTATATCACTTCCTTATAGATGCCCCTACTGTAGTCCGTCTGACACATGATTCATTCTCCATGATCTGAAAGCTGTATTTCCAGCCCTCAGCATGCACGAGTACAAAATAACTAGTTTCTTGATCTTTCAGTTAAAGCCCACTGGCTGCCTTTGCTTCCAAACTCACTGATTAATTGGTGGGCAAATTTTAATCTATAATTATAGCTTTAGTTGATTAATCAACTATAATTGGCTGAAGCATAAAAGAGCACCTGGCTTTAGGGGCTGAGGGGAAAACAATAAAGGATTGAGGCTTTTAAGATGATATTATTTAGTGAAATACAGATATAACCCAGGTCAGAGTGAAGCAGGAATATTGATGAGCAGCAAAGGTTGTGCTGTGTTCTACTCTTCCTCATAATGTATAAGCCAAGTTTTTAAAGGACCTTGCATTACTTTCAGGAGCTCAGGGAAAGACTGGAGAAACACATCCATAACTGTCAGTACGTCCTAGTTCAAAGTTCACGGGTGTATAATCTTCTTCCCATTATTTGATCAAGAAAGTGTGTTTTAATAGATAAAATAAGACTACCAAAAAAAGACAGGTCAGTTTAATAGATTCAGAATAGCTTGTCAATATTTTTAATGTATTATGTACAACACAGAGAGCAAAAATTACAATTAATTCAGTCCAAAAGGTGGTTAAAGAGGAAGATTTAAGAAACTGCATTCCATACACACATAATATTTTTCCCTGAAAGAGAGTGGGGGGAGTCTATTGATAGTTTTTGCTTTCTTCAGTGGGTTAAACCCATCTAACTTTTGTTTGTTTCTCTGAAAAATATGCTGCCGCTGTCTGGTGCTTTACCACAACTTTCAACACTGTAGTTTCTCCAAAGGGAAGGAGCTCAGAAAAGGAACCCAATGGTCACTTGGGCCTGAGATCGCTTCCCTCAAGTTCAAGTCCTTTGGACAGAAATACCAAACTTGGTTTTGTTTAGAGACACAATTTTCTTCCTTCCCCCCTCCCCACCCCCACCTCACTCTGGAAGACAATCCCAGTGAGGCATACTTAACAAACCAAGACGAAGAAAAAAAGTCCAAGTCTAGCTACATTATTATGTAGAGGTATTTGATCAGGTAGGTATTAAAAAAGGAGGAATATAAACATTGTCCTCTTTGACAGCTGTAAAAATTTCCTTTGTATGAGGGGGGACACCAAGTCACCTGTGCAAAATATCTGCTTTAGGTCTCTGGAGGATGCTAAGCGAAATGTAATTAATGGCTTCTAATTAGTGAGATCACTAGTTTTTCACCAATTCCTCAATGCATTAAAATAGCCTTAAACTGTTATTTTTCTGAACATAGTACTGCCAAGGCAATAAAAAATGGAAATGTCATCATATAAAAGTATAATAAAGTATTTAAAAATGCAATTAATAATAATACAGCCAGTGAATCAAACATTTCCAGAGCCAATGTCATGCATACTTTAAAAACAACAGCATGACTAATACAACACATGAATCATTTGAAACAGGTAGGATTTCAACTCTTTATAGAAATCTACAAGTGGAAAGGATTTCATGGGGTAAATTTGCTGCTGCTAAGGACCCTACTACCCATCAATATAATGGATTTATAGGTAGGTTTCTAACTAACTTTTTTTTTTTCAGAAGTTACAGTCCAGGCAATTTTACACTGACACAGCCAGTCCTTCGAAAACCTGGATCCAAACTCTCTGGTACTAGCACAAACAGAAGGCACATCTAGGCTAGCTTTTCTTTTCCTCAAAGGGCCCACTAGTGGGGATTCGCCACACAAAATCTGAATGCAGTAATAGCTTCTATTGATTTAGGGTCCTAAATATCAAGACCAGCACTTTGACTTTCATCAGTAGAATAGAATAGAATAGAATTTTTTATTGGCCAAGTGTGATTGGACACACAAGGAACTTGTCTTGGTGCATATGCTCTCAGTGTACATAAAAGAAAAGATAAGTTCGTCAAGAATCACAAGGTACAACACTTAATGATAGTCCGGGTACAAATAAGCAATCAAATCAAAGTCCCACCATACAGCCAGGGTTATGGGTATCTGAAGAGCAAATCTGATCAAACAATATTTTTGGTGACAATTGAGTGATTAGTGATTCCCCCACTTAGAGATTATATCTTCTGAGCCATTAGTGATCATCAGAGTCAGCAAATCATCACAGAAACGCTCATCATTGTCATAGGAGCCATGAAATCTTGAACTAGCCCAGGCAAAGTGGCCTGAACATAAATATGAAAGCTGTCCCAGACCTAACCCACTTGGAGTCTTCAATGCCAAACATGAAAGTCTCCCTGTCAACTTGTTTAAGGAAATGGGGCTTCAGAATGGGTGATATTCCAGCAGAAGCAGGGTTTTATTCCCTGTTCCATGATCAGATTCTTAAACATAGCAAACAACTGAACAAAGTAGCTGACGAGGGATTTATAAACCTAAATGGTATCCATGGCCTTTTAAGCTATGTTCAGTACTGCCCTTGATAAAAGATTCTTGTCAGCCAACAACAGCTGTATTTGGTACAATACCCAAATCCTGCATTTGTTCCTCTTTCTCATTCCAGAATGTATTTATACTTTGACAGCCTTCTCAGCTTTCTATCACAAGATCCCCTCCAATGGGTCTTAAAACACATATTAAGCAAAAGGAGTATGTGTTTGAATGCCTAGATGTATAATGTGAGTATCAATGGGGACATGGTTGGGGGGGGGGGTGGACAAAGAATGTCATAAGCTTTATGCCATTGTTACACAAATGACACAAATATTGTACAATGGTATCTAATTTGTGACTTAGATTACATTATTCCTGTCATTTGCAATATGAAGTCACAACAGAGGGACATCATAGTGACTTGGACAAGATACCCATAAAGGGGATTTAACTTTTGCTCTCCTGTTATCCAAATCAAAGGTATGGTAGCACAGCAAAGGAACAACCCATTAAGCTTTGATGTTGAAAGGAGAAAGGCATCATTTAAATTCTTAGCAAATCCCTCCAGAAAACTAAGCTGATAAAGAGCAAACAAATGTTCCTCAGTGTGTAGATATGGAGACTCTCCTCCACTCCACTGTCCACTGTCATGACCATTGTTCAGACCAGTCATGCTGTCATGACTGCATGTAGCCTGATCCATGACTGCATGCAGTCTGGTCAGTCATCAGACCAGTGAGATCACGTGAAGTATTAGTACCGCTTTATACAGTAAAGCCTTAGTAAGACCACACCTGAAATACTGCATCCAGTTTTGGTCACCACAATATAAAAGAAATGTTGAGACTTTGGAAAAAGTGCAGAGAAGAGCAACTAATCTGATTAAGGGCCTGGAGATTAAAACATACAAAAAAAACCAAAACACAGTTGCAGGACCTGGGTATGTATAGTCTAGAAAAGAAGGACTAGGGGTGACATGATAGCAATATTCCAGTATTTGAGGGGCTGCCACAAAGAAGAGGGAGTCCAAAGCACCAGAAGGAAAGACAAGAAGCAATGGATGGAAACTAATCAAAGAGAGAAACAACCTAGAATTAAGGAGAAACGTCCTAAGAATGAGAACAATTAACCAATGGAACAGCTTGCCTTCAGACGTTGTGGGTGCTTCATCACCGGAGGCTTTTAAGAAGAGACTGGACAATCAGTTTTCTGAAATGGTATAGGGCAGGGGTGTCAAACTCAAGGCCCATGAGCCAAATCCGGCCCATGGGGTGGTTAAATCTGGCCCGCACAGCCAGCCTGGAAATAGCAAAGACCAGCCCGTGGTGCCTCTGGCAGCCAAAACGGGGCATGGGGGGTGCAGACAGCCCCCCCATGCCCTATTTTGGCCGGCAGGTTGCTGCAGGAGGCATCCATCCTGTCTTACCCCCCTCCCCCTCCCCAGCCGGCCTGCGGAGGAGAACTACAATGCTGATCCGGCCCTTGAAGAAATCCAGTTTGAAACCCCTAGTATAGGGTCTCCAGTTTGAGCAGGGGGTTGGACTAGAACAGAGGTCCTCAACCGCCCGGTGCATGGTCCGGCACCGGGCCTCAGCATGCCAGAAACTGGGCTGCGCAAACAAGAAAAGTCCCATCCGTGGGATGCAGGCAGCATACGAAATTATGCCCCTTCCAGTCTGTGGAAAAACCTCTCTCCACAGAATCAGTCCCTGGTGCCCAAAAGGTTGGAGACCGCTGGACTAGAAGATCCCCAAGGCCCCTTCCAGCTTTATTCTATATGTATGTTTCAAAATGTGTCAAAGTCATGA
Source organism: Thermophis baileyi (assembly GCA_003457575.1). Taxonomy (NCBI): domain Eukaryota; kingdom Metazoa; phylum Chordata; class Lepidosauria; order Squamata; family Dipsadidae; genus Thermophis; species Thermophis baileyi. The sequence goes on along the minus strand of QLTV01002419.1, from coordinate 4,822,579 downwards.
CAACATATAGCTATTGTGTTGCTTATGAAACATGAAGGTTACAATTCTGTCTTCATTTACCTAAGAATAGGTCAAATTAAAATCAATAGAACTTACTTCTGAGGAATTATAGGGTTGCCCTATTGGCTAAAAATAGAATTGAAAAATTATTCTACAAAGGGGCCCAGAGTCTATTAATTAAGTTCAAATTAGAGCAACATATTACATAAAGTTATAAATACCAAAGACAGAAAATGGATGATAAAAAGTATGGTTGAACTGCTATAAGTAACCACCACTCCACTTAATGTAATTTTTCTTTTAAAAAAAAAGGTGCTTGACAAAGTATGAAAAAAGCTACACTAGAAAATAGAGAAAATAAAATAAATTCCCCTAATGTACTACAAATACCAACCACCACACACTACCTACAAACCATATGTTTTTCCCATCTGTTCTGTTATCTTCAACTAAATTTATAGTATTTGAGCTATCAGATGAATTGCAAAGACTGAGATGGGTAAGAATATAAAACGTAGGTGTTGTGACACTTCAAATATTTCCCTTCCCCCCACCTCTTTCTGCCAAATAAATTTTCATCCTTGCTTAATTAATCCAGAATGATTTTGCTGTTCCTAGGAAGGTGAGAGCCTTACAGAAAAGTATGCAGCCTTACATCTTTACTCCATTCACTATTTTGAATGCCTTTCTCTTCTATTCTGCATCGAAAACACAAAATGCTTTAACAATAAATCACGTAACTTCTCACATACGATCACCACATATAACTGCATGTCATAAGACAGATATCATTTAGATAAATTCAGAGCAGATCGTAAATGACAGCCAGTCATTTAAGGTAAGACTTAAGCTTAAGACAGTAGGTTAAGGGGTTGGAGTGGTGAGAGCAAGCATCTAGTGCTTTCCTGGTCACAAAAAGGTGACCCTCTCAGGGCCCTCTCAGTCCAACCAGAGTTGTTGTCATAGGGAAAATATTTATTTAGCTAGGCTTATAAGTGGCTCCAACTGTCAACTGACTCTGAGGAAGAGAAGCTAATAAACTAACAAACCAATCATAGAATGATTGTGTGTGCATCTCAGACACCCATATGACACAAATGGCCCAAATAGCAGCACCTAAAGGTGTTGGGAGATCAGACTGTAGGGCCACCTCACTCAATCTTGTCTGCTCAGACTGGCAGCAGCTTTCTAGAGTTTGGGACAGTCTCTTTCTATCAGCTTCTCCTTCTACCAATTGCTTCTTCTTCATATAGGACAAGTGCCAAGCCTGGGCCCTTCTTTAGGAGTGAGATACAAAATGCCACTAACCACTCAAATCTTCCAGAAAAGGTATGAATTCTTCTTTCAAGAAATGATCATTTCAAAAGAGCAATATCAAGCTCCAGTCTCTGTCAGAATCTTCCATCTTCCTAGGAAGGAAGGACATTTTGAAGAACAGTCAGAAGCTCTTTTTATTTGTATATAGTGATATTTCAGGTTAGTTTCATTAGCAAAGAGGAACCACCCAATGGATGGATGGAATCCAATGAAATAAGGACAACATACATTTGCTCTTCTCACTCCTAGTTCTGGTCTGGATATATCTCCAACTTAGTCAAATTGCCAACCCTATCCAATAGAGGCAGTTTGGTCTAGAAAGGAGGCAGTGAGTTCTAGTCCCATTTTAGGCATGAAACCTGGCTGGGTGACTTTGGGCCAGTTTCTCTCACTCAGCCCAACTCACCTCACAAGGTTGTTGTTGGTTTTGGGAAAATAAGAGAAAGGATTATTAGGTACATTTGCCATTTTGAGATATTTATGGAAAAAAAATAAAGGCAAGATAAAAATAAATAAAATATCAGACTAGAATGGAAAGCAAATTCCCATTGCTGTCACTGCCACATTTGGATTCCAAGTATTCTGCCAACTCCCATGACTTTAATCATAAGTCTTGCAACAATTGATATTTTTAAAGTTCATGTTCCCAGAATCAAGATTGTTTGGCAGCAACACAGCCACATATTTAATAAACAAACTATTTGAATGGAATTGCTAAATAGAGGATGGCTGTCTGCTGATTTTGTGATGTCTGAATGGACTTGCCCTTTGATGAACAGGTTAGCTGTTCAATTAATTTGTTCTGAAAACAAGGATGTGGAACAACTGCCCAGTTCATCCGTTGGTATTTCTCACTGATCAAGCAATTTCAGAAACCACACAGCCAACCCACTGCTCTAAGTTTAGCTGAGAGAGTGGGGTGTGTGGGAAGTGCTTAACAATTCTTTAAAAATACGTTTTTAAGTCTTGACAAATTGTGATGGCAAACCTGAGCCCAATAGTCCCGTGCTAAAAAACATATGACATTATGAGACTGATTAATTCCACCAAGATTTTGAAGAGCCCAAGTCATTTTAGATGAACAAGGTTGATGAGAGTGGACCACTGGTGTAATATATTACCACCACCCCCAGAAATCCTTGGCAAAGGAGATACTCCATTACTGCTGGGAATTGTGGCACCATGTTGCAGAAAAATGACTTCCCCAGACTTTTTGTGACACAGTTCCTCCTCTTCTAAAATCCTAAATTCTCTTCTCCGAACTCACCAATTAACTATTACATATTTGAATACCATATTGCCTTTCTATTCAATTAATCACACTGATTAACTGACTACATCTTGCAATTCCACATTCATTAATGAATACACAATTAATTCTTTAATCACAGACTTAAAATGTGAAATCCCACTGAAATAGGCCTCACCACCCTCTGTGAAATAGTTTTCAGTACCAGTGATGATATTGACAAACTAGCTACATACACATGTCGCTCCAAGCCATATGTTAAATTTGTTTTATTTCTTCACTGCGGTACTAAATTGTGGCACATTAACTGTCTGGCAAAAAGAGTGGGGTGGGGTTCTTGCAGAAGGAAATCCCCTGAAAACTGCCCAGTCAGATGAAACCTTCTCCAAATAAATGCATTCAGTTTTGTTGATCACAGAGGATAACAGGGAGCTATGACAAAGTTTTGTTTTGCATGTTGCAATGCAAATCACATGACTTATATCTGACATCAGGACACAAGTACAAATGGACAGAGTTAACATTGTAATCCATAGTTGTTGATGTGCCCACTCTGAATTTACATTTCTTCATTCACCATCTTCACTTTTGATGTCTCAAAATCCCTTCATAGTCATAATTTAGACAAAGGAATTTGAGCTCCAACTGACTTTTAAGCATGTCCGTTCTTCTCACCAGTGTTCAAATAATGTCATACGCTTATCACTAGAGCATCGCCAACCAGCATGTCACTGCTGGTGTGCAGATGAAAATTGACTTGGGTTTCAAAAATATCAGAATGCATTTATTATACAGATGATGGTAATTTCTGAAAGGGAAATTGTTGACGTGCAGATGAAAGCTCTTTGTTTTCTAGTGTATTTACTGGAGAACAAGTGATATGAGCACATTCTCCCCCTCATCTGACACATATCTTCAGAACTTTAATTAAAACTAACTTTGTCTCCCAATCTAAGATTCACTTTAGAAAGGGTTTTGAATATTTTCCCTTCCTCGTTGAATTTGGTGGCAAAAATGATGGTACACTTCTTCTGATTCCAAGAACAATTTGTGGTTTACCATAGGGAATTGTTAATATGTTTCCTTTTCAGAAATTACCATCATATGTGTAATAAATGCATACTGATATTTTTGAAACCCAAGTCAGTAATTAGGAGAGATATGAAGGAAGGCACTATGAAATCTCTATACACTGAAGGTTCAGAGATGACAAACTCATTGACTCCAGCTGTTTGGGGAAGTTTGAGTGCAAACTAAATGACTCCCATTCCATCGGCATCTCTCCCAGATTGCAACATAAAGGAAGCCACGGTTCCAATCCTTTGCATGCTGACTTGAGAAGAAGCCGTTTACAATTCAGCAGGCTAATTTCAAACTAATCATGCAATGGTGGGTAAGGCCAACTCTGGAAAGATCTGAGGTCAAGCAAGGCAACTCACATCTTATGGTCTGATATATTTTTCTGTGCTACTTTGTCATCCCTGCGAGATCTTCCAAACTTGCCATCAAAATGTGGCAATGGGAATTTTGGCTCAAATTTGCTATACCCTATTTGTTCAACAATGGAACAATTTAAGAGGTTAAAAGTTGAATTCCCAGTCTTAGGAAAGGTCACATGCATTTTGATATGATCAGTTCATAAATAAAAACAATGAAGCCTTTTTGCTAGAAAATGATTATCCACTGCTAATCAAAGGAATGCCAGGCCTCCAGAGTCCAAGGAAACAGAACCTTTTGAGCTGCTCAACTGAGTCCAAGGGCCAGACCTAATGGGCTTTTATCCTCTTTGGGGGACCCTGTCTCTGGGTCAAAGACAGAATGCAAATTTAAATAAAGTAGTAATAATGATTTGTCCCTGGGACAGCAGAAACACCCTAGAATCCTCACATTGTTCAGGGTAACCTCCTTCAAATGTAGATGAATCATTTTTATTTAAGACAGGTAAAGAACAATGATCTTTAAGTGATAAGCCACCTGGGAAAGCAAAGGGAAATCATCAAAGCCATTAAAAAGCAAAAGTTATAATATTTTGGACATGTGATGTGACACCCAGAAAAATACGGCATCCTTCACTTAATCCTCCAGGGAAAGATTGAAGGCAAATGAGGTCCAGGCAGAAGAAGAACATCATGGCTTAAAAACATAAGGGACTGGTTTGGACAAAACTCAGCAGCACTTTTTCATGTGGCTGTTGACAAAAATAGGATTGCCAACATGATCGCCAACGTCCAATGATGGGTATGGCACAAGAAGAAGACGAAGAAGAAAGAACAATGATAATAAGTAGGCTGATTTGTTGCCATATAATAAGTAGGCTGATTTGTTGCTGGTTGATTGTTTTTACTTTGGTTACCACTTGCATTATTTTTATTGCTATGTCTTTTCTGTGTTTTTAACTGTTGTTAGACACCAGGGGTGGGTTCCACTTACCTTCCCCACCAGTTCGCATCGCGACATTTTGCGCACACGTGCTCGCTCGGCTCACGCGCGTGTGTGCGTTCCCTTGCGTAATTTGGCTTCCGCACATGCTCAGTAGCTGCAATCAGCCCGAAACACAGCTGAGGAGCTGATCAGCTGTGCTTCGGGCGAAGGAATAAAGGTCAGTATAAACCCAGGGGTGGGCAGGAGGGCCCTTTTTCAAGCAGCAGAACAGTAAAAAATTCACAAAAAATTACCAAAAAAAGATGTCGGTACCCACAGACCGGCACCGACCGAACCGGATCTGTGACATCACCAGTGGGTCGCTAACGGTTCAGGTGATCCAGTCCAAACCGGGAGGAACCCACCCCTGTTAGACACCCAGGCTCATGTATTTGAGGTGGATCACCATATAGATTGAAATAATAAATAAACCGATAAACATAAAAAGACGAGGACCATGCAGCAGAATTGGTTTGAAAGTTGACCAATAATTTTGGGCAGTTGTGGCTCCCAAGGTCTTTCTGGATGACAATTGCTGCGTCCCCATGCATGACATTCACCTAGCAACCAGAAGCGCCTCCCCATTGGATGGACTCTGACAGTTCAGCTGGCGGGAAAGTTGAAGCCCCGCCATTAGTTGCCTATTCTGACCCAGCTGCCAGACCAAGGAACACAGCACAAACAGCGTCCGAACAAACCTTGTTTTATTGTTAACAACTACTAATGAACTTTCTTAGCAGTTGTTCGTAAGTCAATGAAAGTATTAATCAGTCTTTTCAGTGCAACAGCTGTTAATTAACCGTCTAAACAGCCGGCAATAGTCCAAGCAAAAAGAACAAAAGTCTGACGAAGAGTCTTTCTGATAACAGTAAATAATCCACACAATCTTACTGTTGTTGGCAAAATGCCCGGAAGCAATTTGCAGGAAACTTGATGCTTTTCAAACAAGAGCCGAACAGGAGTTTTGAAGTCAAGACAAGAATGGAATGAATGAAGTTGTTTCCTGCAAATTGGTCAGTCATTTTCCTCACTTAAATAGGCTATGGGAGTGGCCAATTATCCACAAGCCTTACTCCCGAGTAGTCCTTCTCCTCAGGAGCCATTCCTGCCTTTTGGCAGCTCTGCATGCGCGCGCATTGAGAACAGGCTCCTCCTCTTCTTCTTCTGCACTCATGGCAGCCTCTGGAGGTTCTGACGGTCCTGGCTGAATCCCTGCCTCTGGCACCGAGCCCTGTCCAGCCTCCTTGCTGTCCAACTCTGGTGCCAGCTGCACAGGCTGCTGGCGAATCACCACACCAGCCTCATCGCTGTCTGAATCAGCTACCAGCTGCACAGGCCACTGGCGGGCCACAACACTGCCCATTTTGACAGCCACTATATAAATAACAGCTTGACAGAAAGTTGCCTGTTGCCAGTTCCTGTTATACCTTGTTCACAGCTGTTACCCTAATAAAGGGATTTGATCTAAGACCGTCTCGCCTCAGTCTCTGACCCTTCGTTCTCCCGAACAGAACACTGGCGACGAAGATGGGATTCTGAGGAGACGGAGAGAGCTGGTCAGTCTAACTGAGCTGACACTGCCTTGCTCAAGGCGAACGCTGCCGTGACAGTTAAGCTAAATTATTCCTTAACTGTCTGTCCTTTTAAGAATGTCTGCACCGACATCGTTTGCGCCTTTCCAACTGGCAACCGAGACCTGGGATGAGTATCTGGATTGCTTTGAGTGTTTTCTCCAGGCCAATGACTATACGGAGCTGTCCAGCGACAGAAAGTGAGCTCATCTTTTGAATTCTTGTGGCCCACAGATCTTTGCCACAGCCAAAGCCCTAGTGGCCCCACATCCCGTTTATTCGGTGTCCTTGGGACAGTCTGCTACAAAAATTACAGGGCCATTACTCGCCAGCTCCATCCCGCATTTCATGGCGTTTTGCATTCCGGCAGAGACTACAGCAAGAAGGGGAGTCCATAAATCAATATATGGCTTCCCTCAGGACATCCGCCATCCATTGTGAGTTCCACGACCTAGATGACTCCCTTGTAGAACAGCTAGTATGCAGAGTGAGGGACTTGCGGTTGCAACGTCGCCTCCTGGCCAGGAAGGACATCAACCTGCACTCCGCGATTGATGAGGCATGCACGTCCGAAATGTCAGAGAGGTCAACGGCCGAAATGCACCGCACCTTGTCAACTGTCGCCTCTGACCAGACCGTGGCCATCCACCATGACGACACCATTTCCGATGACCAGACAGACAATGAGGACGATGTGAGCTGCCTCAAATCATCCCAGAGAGACAAACGGACTATGGAGAAAAAGCCACATCTATTGCCTTGCCGTAGCTGCGGCGAAAATCACCTCAGGTCCGTTTGCTGTTTCAGAAACGCTATCTGCCGCCAATGCGGAAAAAAAAGGACATCTGGCTAAGGTCTGCCTATCCACCTCACAATACGACCAACGTCCAGCCAGAAGATTCAAGAGCAGTTTCACCAAGCCAAAGGAAGATTGCTTCACAATCTCCCGAGATAACACCCACCCTGCGGTGTCCATCAGCCATGCATCCTCTGACTCCAACAAAAAAAAATTTCTAACTGTCCAGCTAGAGGGTTCACCTTGCAAAATGGAGTTGGACACAGGCTCCTCTAAATCCATCATAGCCTGGTCCACCTTAAAAAAACTAGTGCCCAATTTAAATTGCAGAGACCTAGCTGCCTGCAAAACTACTCTTCGTGATTACCAGGGAAATGCCATCCCTATACTAGGCAAGGGCAAATTCCTCATAGAGAAGGGCTCCTTTAAAGGTCGCCTCCCCTTGATCGTTGTTAAGGGAAAACTTCCCAGTTTGCTAGGGCTGGACTGGTTCGAGGCTCTTGGGCTCAACATCACCGGCATCCACGCCACCAGCGCAGATGACCTCGAGGCCTTAACCTCAGAATTCGCTGTGGTCTTTGACGAAACGCTGGGTAAATATACGGGGAATCCCATATCCCTTAATTTAGATCCAAAGGTGGCCCCTATCAGACTTAAGCCCAGACGAGTGCCTTTTGCACTCCACCCTAAAGTTGACAAGGAGCTAGACAAGCTAATTGCACAAGGCATTCTTGAGCCAACTGACCACTCCAAATGGGAGACACCCATTGTGATCCCCATTAAGCAGGATGGCTCTATACGCATCTGTGCTGATTTCAAATGCACTCTCAATCATGCATTGCAAGCACATCCCTATCCAGTCCCTGTGGTACAACACCTCCTTCACTCTTTGGGCCATGGCACTATTTTCGCCAAGTTAGATATGGCCCAGGCCAGGGGTGGGTTCCTCCCGGGTTCCTCCCGCTTTGGACCGGTTCGCCCGAACTGGTAGCCACCCACTGGTGACGTCATGATGATGTCACCGAACCGGATCGGTCGGTGCCGGTCCGTGGGGGCCGCCATCTTTTTTTAATTTTTTTTTTAATTTTTTTTTTAAATTTTTTTTTTCCTTCTGAGCATGCACAGAAGCCGACTTCCAGCACTGTGCATGTGGTCGCCATCTTTTTTCCAGCTTTGGTTTCTTTCTTTTTTTCGGTTGTTTTTTTTTTGTTACTGCGCATGCGCACACGCGTGAAGCGCACGCACGCCCACGAGGCATGGCCACGTGGCACGGGAGGGAGCGAACCGGCAAGGTAAGTTGGAACCCACCCCTGGCCCAGGCCTACCAGTAGCTTCCTGTTGACAAGGCCACAGCTGCTGCCCAGACTATTGTTACCCACAGGGGTGCCTTTAAATGCCACCGCCTGCAGTTTGGGATCAGCATAGCTCCAGGCATTTTTCAAAGCCTTATGCAATGCCTGCTACATGGCATTCCTGGAGTCATCCCTTACTTCGATGACGTCCTAATATCGGCCACTAGTCACGCACAACTTTTTGACCGGCTGAGGCAGGTTCTCACTAAGTTCCAACAGTCTGGCCTCAAACTCAAAAAGTCTAAGTGCAAGATAGAAGTTCCCAGGGTTGAGTTTTTGGGATTTCTTATTGATGCAGAGGGCATTCATCCCACAGCATCAAAAGTGGAGGCAATAAAAAAGGCACCTCCTCCCACTTGCAAGAGCGAATTGCAGGCTTTCCTAGGCTTGCTTAATTTCTACAGTGTATTCCTCCCCCATAAGGCCTCTGTAGCCAAACCACTCCACCGATTGCTTGACAGCAAATCCCCTTGGTTGTGGGGCAAGGCCCAATCCCTAGCTTTCAATGCTGTTAAGGACCGCCTTACTTCTGACGCTGTGCTGGTTCAGTACAGCAACAGCATCCTCATCACCTTGGCTAGCAATGCTTCTCCTTATGGGATCGGAGCTGTTCTCAGCCATAGGTTACCCAATGGAACTGAGGCCCCTATTGCCTTCTTCTCTAGGACTCTTTCCTCTATGGAGAGGAATTATAGTCAATTGGATAAGGAGGCACTGGCTGCTGTCGCTGCTGTGAAACAGTTTCACGACTATGTTTATGGCCGTTTCTTCCAGCTGGTCACTGACCACAAGCCTTTCTTGGGCATATTGGCTGGCGACAGACAAACGCCTCAAATTCTGTCCCCCCGAATGTCCAGGTGGTCGGTGTTCTTGTCAGCATATAACTATCAATTAGTTTATCGCCCTGGGAAAGAAATATTCAATGTTGATGGGCTCAGCCGATGCCCACTCCCTCTTTCGGTGCTAGATCCAGCCCCTATTTCGTCTGTCTTGCTCATTGAGGAGGCCAGATCCCCAATAACTGCAGCTGACATAGCATTCCACTCCACCAAAGATCACACCCTCGCCCAGGTGCTCGACTGGGTGAGCAGAGGGTGGCCACAGGATCACCTATCTGAGGAATTCTTACCATACAAACTTAGGCAGCATGAGCTGTCTGTATTGAAGGGGTGTTTGTTGTGGGGTAGCCGGGTAATAGTTCCCCCCAACTTACGAACCACCATACTCCATAACCTGCATGAAGGGCACCCAGGCATTGCCAGGATGAAGGCGCTAGGCCGCAGCTATGTCTGGTGGCCAAAGTTAGACAGAGCAATCACTGACTGGGTTGGAGGATGTCAGAGCTGCTAACAGTCCCAGCCTGCACCACCCAAAGCCCCATCCAGAGAATGGGAGATGCCCAGAGGTCCTTGGTCCAGGATCCACATAGACCTGGCTGGGCCAATCCAGGGGCAAAACCTTCTAGTAGCAGTTGATGCTTACTCAAAGTGGGTAGAGATAGCCCTCATGGCATCAACCACTTCTGAAGCAGTCAGCAGGGTTTTGCGCAAGTTGTTTGCCACCCACGGGCTGCCCGACCTGGTAGTTTTGGATAATGGGCCTCAGTTTACCTCTGCCACCTTCCAGATGTTCTTGGCTGAACAGCGCCATGCCCAGTTTGCCCCCTTTCACCTGGCCAGCAACGGCTTGGTCGAACGAGCCATGAGATCAGCCAAAGATGTCCTGGCCAGGTTAGGGCGTGGAAACTGGCAGGAGAATCTAGCCAAATACCTCCTGGCCCAACACATGACCCCATGTCTGGCCACCAATCGCAGTCCAGCTGAACTGCTCATGGGCCGTTGCCTAAGAACCACCCTGGACAGACTGCACCCGAACTACATGGCTGACACCCCCCTAGACTCGACTAGCAGGGTCCGGGTTTTTAAAATAGGGGACCGAGTATATGCTCGGAATTATGGAGGCGAGCCCCACTGGTTGCCAGCTAGGGTAATCGTGGCAACAGGGCCCTGTTCTCACAGGGTCGACTTGGAGGATGGGAGACAGTGGCAGAGCCACGTTGACCAGCTCAGAGGGCGACCCTTCACTTAACGCACCAGCACAAGCCTCACCAGGACTGAGCACAGAAGCCCCCTCCTTCTCTACAACCATTCCACCAAACAGCGACTATCCCGGCGTTCCTCCTTACACCACGACCCCAGCGCTCACCTCACCTGCAGCCGAGGGTCTTCTTCCAGAAACCGGGCTCCCCGACGAAGTGTCACCAGCGTCCGCCGCAGTTCCCGCAGTCCCGGACCATCCTTCGCCTCCACCCCACTCAAACGCGGAGCCGCAGCGATCGACTAAGAACTGCAGGCGCCCTGCGTTCAAGACTATGCATGTGCCATCCAGGAGGGAAGGGGTGCTGCGTCCCCACGCATGACGTTCACCTAGCAACCAGAAGCGCCTCCCCTTAGGATGGACTCTGACAGTCTAGCCGGCGGGAAAGTTGAAGCCCTGCCATTGGCTGCCCGTTTTGACAGCCGCTATATAAATAGCGGCTTGACAGAAAGTTGCCTGTTGCAGGTTCCTGTTATACCTTGTTCACAGCTCTTACCCTAATAAAGGGATTTGATCTAAGACTGTCTCGCCTCAGTCTCTGACCCTTCGTTCTCCTGAACAGAACAACAATTCCCATCTTTTTTTACTGGCTTGGGCTTATACAGCTGAAGAAGGCCACAGGCTTGGTGTCTCAAGGTTAGAGTTTTTATAGTGTTGGCACTCTGTGAAACAGTTTTTGGCAGCCTCTATATACTTGCAAAATGGAAAAGGTGAAGTATGGGTGAGAGGAAGTCATTGAAAGGATCCCAGTGAACAATCAGAGGGAATTGTATGCTACAGCACTACAAGCAGATGTAGAGTTATTGTTCCTTGGCTGAGACGCTCTTATAAGCTGTCTTTCAGAGAAAGCATTGGCTAGATATTAATTCAAATAAAAAAATGTAAAAAGGCAAGAGCAATTCTGATATTTTCAGGGTAGTTTAGCAATGTAAGCATTTTATAAATGTGTTTCTTTTTCACTGTGAAACCAGTAGTCATTAAGTCATTAAGTGTATGCATGCCAGCACCGCATCTGCAGAAGGAACACCAAATCACACAGGGAATCTTTCTGTACCTTTCCCACAGTGACCAAAACATTATTAGGTTTAGACTCCCTGACCCTTTAAATCTTTAACAATAATTAATAGGAGAATGATAGCTAATATTTGTATTAGGTCTTGGAGGATGCTGTAAAAAGAGACACTTTATGTAAGCAAGGGAGGCAGGATTTGCATTGCCATGTGTGATCTGGGTTAATGTACATGTTAATGCTTTACTCAGACTTTGTTCTCTCCAAGGGAACGGATACATTTCAACGCTTCCTTCATTGCAAAGCCACTTTCCCTCGAATTCAGCAGCACAGTTCACCCGAAAGGGAAGGAAGAGACATCAGTTTTCTCTGTCCAGGTGGCAGCCCTCTGTCGAAGAGAGCTGTTTTAAGAGACTGAAGTCTGCAAAGGCCGAGCTGGGAAAAAGCAATGGCCAGCAAATCAAGCATGTCTTGGAATGGGCAGCAAGACTCTCAGAACATCCCATCCTGCCTCAGTTATTTGGTTCCTTCATCAACCTGGGCAACAATTCTTGCACCATACAGAATACATTCTGCCATGAATGCCATTCATGGCAGAGAAGGTTTCAACACCCTAAATTTGGACAGTGATGGAATAACGGGGGTGGGTGGGTGGGTAATACTGGTATTCACCACTACAGCTAAGAATGGCTTAAGGCAATAGCAATAGAGCTTAGACTTATATACCGCTTCATAGTGATTTACAGCCCTCCCTAAGCAGTTTACAGAGTCAGCATATTGCCCCCAACAATCTGGGTCCTCATTTAACTGACCTTGGAAGGATGGAAGGCTGAGTCAACCTTGAGCCAGTCAGGATCGAACTCCTGGCAGTGGGCAAAGTTATCCTGCAGTACTGCATTCTAACCACTGTGCCACCACAGCAATTTCATTCATGGGAAAGGGACAAAATGAAGACAATGAATGGACAGCAATGATTAATTATGTACCATCCAGTTAACATCAAATCTTAACAAGCAGCTAGATTTTACCCATGATGATTCTGATCCTTCATGTCTTCCAAGCCATTTAATTTTCTTGGCATCATACAGAAGAGATCTAACATTGTCTTTTTCCAGGATGCTTTTTCAAATTTTTGGGCTAGCCAATAGCCCTGCAAATTCCTGGTGGTCTCCTATCCAAGCACTTATTTATTTATTTATTTATTTATTTATTTATTTATTTATTTATTTATTTATTTATTTATTTATTTATTTATTTATTTATTTATTTATTTGCATTTCTATGCCGCCCAACTCCCAAAGGACTCTGGGCAGCTTACAGCAAATATAAAAAACATATTACAATATAGAAAGCTTACA
>QLTV01002419.1:4789218-4808091 GCA_003457575.1 Thermophis baileyi | reverse complement strand
CAAAAAAGTGTTCGGTCAGACTCGGAGTTACTGGTCCTCCAGCGTCGCTCTAGACGTCTCTTCTGGCGTTTCATCTCCCGGAGCTCCTCGGTAAACCAGGGAGCCTTCCTGGATCCACCGCCATGGAGAGGTCGCAAAGGCGCAATCTGGTCTAGTGCCCCAGATGCCGCCTCATTCCAGGCAGCCACCAGGGACTCTGCCGGATTGTGGACAAGGGAGTCAGGTATCTCCCCAAGCTCCTTCTGGAACCCTTCCAGGTCCATTAGGCATCTGGGGCGGAACCATTTAATCGGTTCCGCCTCCCTGCGATGGGATCCATCCCCATGGAGAGGTCGCAGACGCGCAATCCGGTCCAGTGCCCCCGATGCCGCCTTATTCCAGGCAGCCACCAGGGACTCTGCCGGATTGTGGACAAGTGAGTCAGGTATCTCCCCAAGCTCCTTCTGGAACCCTTCCAGGTCCATTAGGCATCTGGGGCGGAACCATTTAATCGGTTCCGCCTCCCTGCGATGGAAGTCTAATCTCAGCAGGAAATCTGACCACGACAAGGGAGAAACATCTATACCCCTTAATTCCAGATCATGTCTCCACTGCCCCAAGAGGAACACCAGGTCAAGTGTGTCCCCCCCTATGAGTCGGACCCTGAACTACTTGGGTCAGGTCCATGGTTGTCATGTAAGCCATGAACTCCTGGGCCAAATCCGAGGATTTGCTGAGTGATAGCAAGTTGAAGTCCCCCAGTACCATAAGCCTGGGGAACTCCACCACCAACCCGGCTACTGCCTCTAGCAGCACAGGCAGGGCTGTCGTAACGCAGCTGGGAGGCAGGTACGTCAACAACAAGCCCAACTGAACCCCTGAGTCCAACTTCAAGAGGAGAGAATCCCACCCAACAATCTCCGGGGCAGGGATCCTGCGAGGACAGAGACTCTTACGGACAATAACTGCCACTCCTCCACCCCTTCCCTGGAGTCGCGGCTGATGCAATACCTGAAACCCTTCTGGGCACATCTCTGAGAGGGGAACACCCCCCTCCTGGCCCAGCCAGATCTCAGTTATGCATGCCAGGTCAGCCCTCTCCTCCAGGATTAAATCTCGAATGAGGGGGGCCTTGTTAACAACAGACCTGGCAATAAACAGCACGCAGCAGCAGCCTGACGCCAGGGCCCTGACATCCCAAGTCACCATGAATACGAGACGAGCCCGGTGAACCAGAACCAGAGGGGCCGGAACAAGTAATCGCTTTGAGACAGCGAGTCCTAGTTCCCTGAGAGCGGCCTACCCCTCGGCTCCCGCCATATCTACCTCTCCCAGTCATAACCGCAATACTCCGGCTCTCCAACACCCCAGAGATCCCCTCCCCCACCTCAACGGCCCCCCTCCTCCCCGGCAGGCAAGGCACCACACCCATACCGAGCCGAGGGTCACATCCGAGCCCCCATCTGCTTCAGTTTGCACACTCAGCAGAGGGGGGTCCATTCCTTGTCCCCGGCTCCCTCATTCCACCCCAATTCAACTACTCCAAACTCACCCCTTCCATCCAATCAACCCCAATACACACACACACACACACACACACACATGCACCCCCCCCAAGACAAAATTAATCCTATCAAGTAAATTAAAAGTTATTTTCCATGAGCTTGTGACTTTCTGGTACAAGTTCAAGTCCACAACACTATAAATATAAGAGTAGTAAGCAATTTCTGTTGCAGTCACTAATCCATAAAAGAATTCCAGAAACTGAATAGCTAGAGTTCCTTGGGAGTAGAGAGGCATAAACCATGTTACTATAAGGCTTAGTCCTTGTAGAAGGATGACAAGCTTGTATCTCAGATAATCGGTTGCCAAGAAGACTTATGAAACCTGATCCTGCTTAGCTTATTTGAGATTAGCCAAATGTCAAGGATCAGAACAGATGCCAACAAGTAGCAGTGTAGAAAATTGTATGACATCAAAATGGTGACACATCCGTAAGGACATCATCATACAGATATCAAACCCTTGTGGATCCCTTGTGGATGCCGATGGATAGATGTCAAGCTAAATCTCAGTGCCCCCAAACCCTTTGAATCAGATTAAACATGTTCTAAAATATATTATTTATTCAATCATTCATTCAATTCCTATAGCCACCCATCTCAATCAATGACTCTGGGTGGCTTACATTTAATGGACTGAAGTCTGCTCTGAGGTCCAAATCATAGAATAAGTAGCTGAAGATTTGGGGACTTTGGAGCCATTTCACACTTTCTTGTCCATCGTTTGGTGCTTTATCTGGTTTTTACTCTGAGCTGAATGGGGTGACCAGTTCCAATGAAAAGCACTTAATTTGAGGAGCAGCAAACGATCTTTCTATTCAGAATACAGCAGTTGGCTACAACAAGCCAGTCAACCTTGAGAGCTAAACTGAGAAGGAGATGAAGAAAGCAAAAACTAGCCCTTCTAGGGGATCAGAGCCAACAGTTCCTTTTCCAGCAGCTCTTAGACCAAGCCAACATAATCCAGCACAGATGTGACCAGGACTGTCCTACATTTATTTTAATTGCTACTAGCCAAAGACTGGAATTCTGTTATTTACTTTTCCTGATAAAATCCTTCCCCAAGTTGCGATTTGCCATACAGGAGTCAGGGGAACAATGATTTTGCCTTCAAATAAATATGGACCTTACCAATCCAAATAATATACAAGTCTACTCCCACCCTGACTATTAATTAAACACCAACCAACACACATAAAGAACCTAATTAGCCTTCTCCTGCATCACATCCATTTGGTCCTTAGATCACTTATCAACAAACAATGAATTAGGAAATTGACTGAAGGTAGGATTTATTTTAAATCTTTGTTGAAATCATTCTTTCCCTGATTTTTTTATTAGGCCATTCTGGACAATCCAGCTGCACTCCACAAATGCATAAAAAGACATTAAGGCTTTGCAGCATAATGGCTCGTTGGCCAAAATCCAATGGCTTGTAAAGCTGCTCTGAATTCTCTCCATGTGCTAATTGGCTTTTAACAAAAATATATTGTAACTAAGAGTCCACATATCAAAGCTATATTTATCTGCTGGGGGAATAAAGATCATAGGCAAGCTCACTTCCATTGCATAGAAGAAAGACAACAAAATAACAATAAGGTAGCAGAGAAATGTTCGTTTGGAGGGTGTAGAAGCTGTAAAATAGTATTAGTTCATAAATTATTTGCAGGCAGGTTTGTATTAGAAAGAAATGCCTTTTGGGGAGGGCAAAGGACAACGCTCCTGAGTTCTGGATAATTGTCCATTCACCAACTAGACTTGGCCTGTCAGATGCTTATTTCCCACTGTGCAGAGTAAAATCAAGGGATAAGGAAGGTAGAGGGAAAGTGACCAATGAAAGGCAGGATGAAGAAACAGATCTTGGATTTTCATTGCTGTGCATCAGCCTGAGCATCTTGTTTTCTCTACATCAGGGGTGTCTCACATGTTTTATTGTACTGTGAGTTGTACAGAGTTCATAGGTCAGTATATATTCTCCCCTTACTAGAGAGATTGCCAGGGAGGGCAGACAACCTTTATGTAGGCTTTCTCCTCCAGGACTCAAACGCGTGCAGTGGCAAAATTCTGTGTTGCTGCAATGTCCACAAGAAAAAAATTGGTTACAGAATTATAGCTGCCAACTTTTTGGAGGTATCTCTAACAATTTTTGGAAAAAAAGTATTTATTCACATACTTATCGGCTCTCCACTCACGTAAACTAGGGAGTGAACCTAACGGTCTGAGAACAGGTATTTTCTTAACAGGGACGTAATTATAGACTATTAATGTCAGTACTATTTTTTAATATATTGTAAACAGTGATGTCTATTGCTGGTCTATGACCGTAATAAAGTTATATGATGATGATGATGATGATGATGATGATGATGATGATGATGATGATGATGATGATGATGATGATGATGATGGGTGTCAAACTCCTGGCCCACGGGCCGGATGCATCAAGTGCTGGCCACGCCCATGCCTGGTTTAGCGAAGGGGGGGGGAAGTCCCAATACGTCACGTGATGCCACCGTGACAATGTGAGTTTGACATGCCTGCTCTACATGAACCATCATTTTGCACCTTCAGAACTGACTGCATAAATCGCCTTTTGCAAATACAAAACATGGGCCAGCATCACCTTTGTGTTCGGGTCTGCCACAGCAGAAGCCAGAACTAGCCTTTAATTTCAGGACTTTATATCTTTGCTATTCATTGGGCAACAGAGGCTGGTAGAGGTTGAGCATTTGCCCCTCATCTGCCAATCTAGAGATTTCCCAAATAAAGTTCATCAGAGATTAATTTCTTGCCCTCTACACCCTGTCCTGAAAATTTTGTTAGAATACTCCTGTTGTTAATTCCCCCATCTGCAGAAATATTTTGTTGCCCCAATAGATAAGCAGCAGACAAACTGAAGAACCAACTCTCATGGCTGAGAGAAATGGCTGCAGCTCAGCCCAATTCTTCCTTCTTTCTTTGACCATGGCTTGAAGTAGATCGTGCTATTAAATTGCTTGTTCAATCAGGCATGAAATGTGTTCTTGTTACGATAGTTTAAATCAATTTTCCCATATCAGAAAGCTTCCAGAGAATTGGAAAATCACTGCCAGAATTCCTAGGTAAGCCAGGATCACTGGCTGGGAGTTTGGGGCCCTGAACGCTAAGGCATCTATTGGGGGCCAGGGTGCAAAAGCCTGTTGTAATTTATAATTAGTGAACATATCCCTTGTTGAACCAATATCCCCCGCCTCAAAAGCCACCTCCAGCCCTGGATCTAGACTTGTACATGGGAATGAGAACAACACAAGTGTCGGCAGAGGTGGGTTCCTCCCAGTTCCCACCGGTTTGCCCAAACTGGTAGCAACCCGCTGGTGACATCATAGTGACATCACGGAACTGGTTCTGTCGGTGCCGGTCCGTGGGCGCCGCCATCTTTTTTTGGGGAATTTGGGGGGGGGGGTTTTGGTGGGGGGAATTTTTTCCCGGGTTTTTTTTCTTCTGCGAATGCACAGAAGCTGAGTTTCCTGCACTGCGTATGCATCAACATCTTGTTTTCGGGTTTTTGGGGTTTTTTTGGAATTTTTTTCTTTGGAATTTTTTTTTGGGGGGGGGATTTTTTTACGGGTTTTTTTTCTTCTGCGGATGCACTGCACATGTGTCGCCATCTTGTTTTCAGCTTTTTGGGGGGGATTTTTTTCAGATTTTTGGGCACTGCGCATGCGTGCGTGTGCGAAGCGCGTGCACAGTTACAAGTTGCGGCCACGCGGTGCGGGAGGAAGCGAACCGGCAGCGAGGTAAGTTAGAACCCACCCCTGAATGTCAGGTCATTATTATCTAAAGATCCTGGGGTAGGGACAAATTCCTCTTGTGCAGCTTTCCCCTGTCTGTGAGAAGAGGTCTGAGAGAACGAATCTAGAGTTGAAAAAGAAGAAAAGATAAATAGCTTAGTGTAGCCTGTGTGCCCACCTTCCCCCCTTTTTCCCCCCCTCCAACTTTCAGGGTAACCTCAATGAGGTTACATTTTGCATAACATGTAGAGAAAACACGGCTATGGAACTGTTTTTTGAAGCAGAGTTTTTGGCTTTTTCTTCTTCTTCTTCTTCTTTTTTTTTTTCTCTCCTTGCAAACAGATGGCAAAATAGGTCCTACTAAATATTTAATTTGTCAGAACAGCAAATACAGTTATTTATCAAAAGCCTGCCATCTCCACAAATAGGAGGAATTTTAAGTGCACTCTCAGCCTTTTTCATCCTTCCCGTTTCCTACTAGGTTAACAGCACAGGAGGGGTGTCACTCTCAGACCCTGCCACATAAGAGGTTTTAGCCTCCCAGTCAGAAGGACTCCCTATGCCTCACTGGTAGGAAAATAACGCTACTCCACTGAAGCTGAGACAACATTAAGCTGTCCTTTGTCTTTCTCCACTCAACCTGCCTGAATTGCAGAAGCTGACATTTATTTTACACTGCACAGATGTTTCTCCCACGCTACTGCATGGTTACTTTTCAAGGGGTTTGGAGCAGATGTTCATGTGTGCATCCTATTTTCCCTGCTGATGGTCTGCCTGCACTGCCAGCAGCCTGCGTTGCTGCTTTCCTGTGTATCTGAAGAGAATTAAAACCCTGTACCAATTCTGCTTTTTTTATCAGTCCTCTTTGCAAGAAAAGATGGGTTGGTCCAGTTCAACTTTCCAGGAGAAGAACCCTACCCCTGTCTGCTAGCCTGACCGAAGTCCCTTCAACTTCCCCCTATTTATGCAGAATGTTTGTGGACATTAGATGGTTGCTCAATTACATTTTATGGGTAATATATCAATTAGCCTTGGAAGAATGATTTAGAAGATCAGCTGCATTTAGTCTTTTGGACCGAGATGGAGGCAATTTGCCCTACAGCTGGCACAATACCAGACCTTTGGGAAGGCAGGTCAGAGGAAAAATAGCAGTTCTTTAGACCTCACAAATCAGCGCTTGCTCCTGACACTCCTTCCTCCTCACCCTCACTACCACATATCCTGGAACATTGACATAGTAGAACATCCATACTGAACATCTATTCCATGTTTCTTCATTTCTTTCCTTACTTGATTTGTATGGCTGCCCATCTCACAATTGCAAGGCTGAGATAAATTTTTAAAAAATAGATAACACAAAGTAAACATCAACATAATAAAAACATAGAATTGACATACAGAATGTTGACCAAGAATGATACCACCAGTCAAAAATGAATTAGTAATACGTGAAGGCCTCAACTAACTTGCTGATTCCTCATACCTGGGGAAACATCCAGGTTCTCACAAGGAATTCGAAAAGGCTGCAGAGTCAAGGCCAACCTAAGCTTGGAGATATGATGTTCAAACAGGCAGCCAATGCAACAGAAAGGGTGCAGTGGTTAAGGCATCAAGCTAGAAATCGGAAGACCATGAACTCTAATCCTACTTTGGCCCCAAAGCCAACTGGGTGACCTTGTGCCAGTCACTCTCTCTCTCAGCCCAAGGAAGTAAGCAGGGGCAACTCACTTCCGAAAAACCTTGCCAAGAAAATTTCAGGGTCTTGTCTAGACAGTTACCAGGATTTGACTAACTCAAAGGGAACAAAAAACAACAACAACAGTTTTCTTGATGGCAGACCTCTTTTTCCATAAACAAAGCAGCAAAAGTTACTTATTTTATTTATCTATCAAATTTGTATCGCTGCCCATCTCACCAAAAGCGACTCTGGGCAGCACAGAACAAACAGATGAAAGCCACAAATATAGAAATGACATAGGTAAAAAAAATATAAAAATCTAATTATGAAATAAATAGTATAAATAGCCCTTCAGTGGGTTCATCTCCACAGCTGCATTGATTGAGGCCAAAGAAAGAAAAATGCTTTTTGCATTAGGCACTTCACATTAATTCCATCGGCACAGACAATATGTCTTGCTGACTAAAAGAAAAAGAAAATGCACAGGGAACTAAAAACAACCATTTATTAATTCCCTTCCAGGATATTGTAATATTGCTGGAGCCCACAAAATTACAGGAGACTTTGGCTTGTGATGTACTCTGAGGTTATCCAAAACATGACTTGTCTGCCTCAAAGGTCAAACAAGGACATTATTAACAGATTATCACCATTCTACTTGATCCTAACGGACTTTGAATTATACTGTAAAATGTTTATGTTTGAACATTAACTTTCATGTTAATTTCATTGCAAAATTAGTTAAAGTCTATGAAGTTGTTGCATCAACTCCCATAACCAACTTGGGGACATCTGAGCTTTTATTCCTAATGTGTATTAGGTTGTTGATTAAACATGTAGATAAGGGATGGTCAAGCCATGATCCCCCCCTAGTCAGGGTTTCCCAACCTTGGCAAGTTTAAGAGACGTGGAAGTCAATTCCCAGAATTCTGGGAGTTGAAGAACACCTCTTAAATTTGCCAAGGTTAAGAAACCCTACCCTAGGCCATGAGATCCTCCTGGATCATAGGTGCTGTGAAAGAAACCATGAGCATAGAGACCTATCCATGCAGAAGCCAGAGCATCCAACTCCTAGCTTTTACACGGAGAAAACTCTATGTACTTTGCAAGGAAGAGGATCTTTTGAGGCATTGGCTTCTTTCAACACAGTTTAGGTTTAGTGGCTGCAGTTTATTTGTAGAGTCTCAGATGATAGGTGAGACTCTAGTGACTTGTCATGCAAGTGAGTAGGCAAAAGTCAGAAGTCCTGCATGCCTGTTATAAGATTTCCTTTATATATTAAATGCAGTCCAAAGGACAGGGACACTGACATTTGCTGCCTTAGAATGAGCTGATTGGATGGTCTTCCAATTACCTCAACAACTCTGAGGTGGTACATGATGTACACTATATGTTCCATTTGACACCTATTATACACTATTTTTTTCATAACTGTAATCTGTTTCATCTTTCTCCAGAAGTCATAAAGGGGGAGGGCTTAAAGGGACCCCCCACTGTACTAGTATAGGTAGTCCTCGACTTACAACAGTTCATTTAGTGACCGTTCAACGGTACAATGGCACAGAAAATAGTGACATGACCGTTTTTCAGTTACGACCTTTGAAGCATCCCCATGATCATGTGATCAAAATTCAGATGCTTGGCAACTGGCTCATACTTATGACCATTGCTGTGTCCCAAGGTCATGTGATCACCTTTTGAGGCCTTCTGACAAGCAAAGTCAATGGAGAAGCCAGATTCACTTAACAATCAGGTTATTAATTTACCAACTACAGTAATTTACTTAACAACAATGGCAAGAAATGGGGCAAAACTCACTTAACAAATGTCTCACTTAGCAACAGAAATTTTGAGCTCAATCATGGTTGTAAGCTGAGGACTACCTGTATATACTGTATGTAAGATCTTTATGCAGTGATTTTAATAGAACAGTCTTCTGAAAAATACCTGCCTGCATGCACACTTAACCTTAATCATTCCACTAGGAAAATGCTTTTATGTTTGAAGAATAAAGCTCCAAATCAACTTGTGATGTAAATGTTTATGTTATGGATTTGGATTTTCCATTGTCCAAACTTGATTTCTTTTCTTCATTAACAATCATCAGACATCTCTCTCTCTCTCTCTCTCTCTCTCTCTCTCTCTCTCTCTCTCTCTCTCCCCTCCCCCCCCCCCCCTCCCTCCCTCCCTCCCCCTCTTTTGTAACTATCTATATGCCATGAACCTAAATAAGTACTACTAATTACTTCCCAGAAGGGAAACTAAAAATGATTTATTTCCCCCCTCCCTCTCCCTCTCCCTCTCCCTCTCCCTCTCCCTCTCCCTCTTTCTCTCTCCTAAAGTGCCTTATATAAAATAATGGGTTGGTTGGTTGGTTGGTTGATTGATTGGTTGGTTGGTTGGATTTATTAAGGCTGTAAATTCCAAGAAGCCTCTTGGGAATTTTAGCAGACCAGGGGCTACATCCAGAAGAGAAATTCTGCCTGAATGATCAGTACCTATTTCTTCACAAAGAGGAAATCGAGGTCTATCATTCTCTTGCATCATGGGTCCAAATTCTTCACTCATCATATGGACAAGAACCAAATCAAGCCTTTGCATGCTGATGTGGAACGTTGGCAGGGCAGAAGAATGGCTGGCCATGGACCATCATGCTAGACCCACTTCTGCACATTTGAGCATGCTGTGTAATGAAAGTAATGAAATAGCTATTTTTGCTCAGAAAAAAAAAATAGTGCTTTTATATTATACAGTAGATTAACCACATCAGGACAGTGGTCCAGGAACTACTCAGACTGGAGTTTAAAGCTGGATATAGCAATATTCATATGGGTCTAAATTATAACATACAACAGGAGGAGTTCTCAGTTATTTTAAGCATCCAAAAGAGGCTACTTGACCTAAAACTTGGGAAATGGCTCTTTTGATCACTTGCTGCAGCTCCTCTGTTTTTTTAAATAGTTCCTTTTTCTAAATAAAAAAGAAAGAAAGAGAGAGGGGAAAAAAAAGAAAACACTCTAGTCTCTCATTCACCAAAAGCAAACCTGAAGGAAACACATTTTTTTTCCTTTTTTTCCCCAGGTGGGGCAGAGGCATATATAAATATTTGAGCCATTTCCTGGAAATGGGCTACATGGTACTAAAAATGGAGCAGAAGGATCTAAGCCTGTTTGTTTATAAAAGGGAGAGAGTCGGAAAAGAAATTAATACAAATCACTTTTGGGGGAGGGAGCTTGCCAGTAACATCCTCTAGTTCTAGTGTAAATGCAAGCCACTGAAAGGGACATTAAGCGGGCGATGGTGTATCACACAATAAAACCTTCCCTAAACAGAGGAAAACCCCAACCACAAGTATGTCAAGTTTTGACTTGCTCAGCTTTTCCAAGTCCCCAAAACACTTTGATTGCTTTCTGTTGTTGACCATAACATTTCTCATGCTGTGTCTCAGGGTGGACTGGCTGACCCTGTTGAAAGATTGAGCTCTTGCAATGACTACTGGGAGCCCACAACTAGGTTGTTTTCGATGGTTTGTTTTAAATACAAAGCTAACCTGCATCCAGATGTGAATGTCAGCCTTTCAAGATAGACCAGACCAGGAACCCAGTGTCGTGCAGGCCTTATAAAGCTATAGCAACAGAATCTTGCAAGTTTGAATCTATTTCCTCTCTCCCCTCTCTCTATCTTTGTGAGAACTGGAGGTGGGGGTCTTGTCTGAGACATTTTCTCAACAGTTCTGCCACAGAATTGGGTTTCTTTTATCTGATGTTGTCTTGGTAGCAGCTCTTCCTCCACTACTTCAAGGCCATTCCTTCTTCCCATTATGGTGGGATGCAACCCTGTGAACACACAAGTCAGCCACTGCCATTACCTTGACTGTTAAGAGGAATCTCGGCAGGGTGGCCATAATTCATCCTCCTTTTAAAAGTGGGAAATGAAAAGGAGATGGGACTGAGAATGCTTTTGCAGGGGACAATATTATCAAGCTAGAGATGTTCCTAGGCTACCCAGGAACAAGCAGAGTGGTGGGCAGCCTCTGGGAGACTGTTTTTGGATTCTGTCAATCCAGAGCAGTCCAAGACAATAGTGGTCATTGCCAACCCCTGGCTGGCTCTGTTAGATGCCCTGCTCGGCTGTTTGTTAAGCTGCATTCCAAGCCAGTCTAACATCCAAATGCAATTGACAATTATATTAACCGTTCTGCTGTTTTAGGATTTGGCAATTCGGCATTGAATGAAGATTTTTTCTCTCTCTCTCTCTCATTCAGCTGTCCAACTGTTTCACGTTCAAACCCAAGATGAAGCCGAAAGGACAAAACTGTGTATGGCTTTGTGAACTTTATATTTGGATTGCGGCATTTGCACACAAGTCTATGAGGGGCAGATTAACATAATTACTTTCCTTTGTCACTTACGCCCACCTGCTGATATCTATGACCATGTGGCACACTTTCAGTATGGTTTATTATGAATCAGAATTTTAACAAGATAAATACTTAAAAGATTAACTCCATTCATTCATTCATTCATTCATTAGATTTCATCTCATCTAAATTGCCCATCCATGTCACAAGTTCAGCGGGGAAGGCCTTGTTGGTAATCCCACTAGCACCAGGTGAATGACAGTACCCTAATTATAAAGGGGAATGACAGTTCCCCCCATAGCTCATGCTGGCTTCTTTTTTTACCATAGTTGAAAAATAGGTCTTCAGCCACATGTTTATGGGACACCAACACGTTAAGACCAACTGTGCTTCAAACTGCCTTTTGAAAATCACTTCCCCCCTTTTTAAATGAGCTCAATTTTTACTGTTTGTATGCATTATTTTTTTTACAATTGTTGGTTTTATTGCTGGCAGTTTTATTTAACTTTATTTTGATTGTCTTTCTTTAAACCAGTGGGTCTTCCTCAAGGAGGAAAAACAGTATTAGAAAGCAAGAAATCACTATCATTATTTGTTGTGGCCCACCGAGAGTCGCCTTTGGTGAGATAGGCAGCTATAACAATTTGATTAATAAATAAAAAAAATAAATTATCAGTACCATGTCACAGTTTCCAATTTCCTATTGTGGGGATTCTTATGCTGCAGCAATGTTACAGACCAGCTATCTGAAAGCCACAGCAATAAATTATAATGGGAAATCTCTACAATTAATACGGTGTATATTATGTATTAATCTGATGAAGAGGAGCCTAGTTCTGTTCTAATATTGTGTGGCATAAATCCTCTGCAATGGCCTATGTCTAAGAAGAAGATTTGAAATTGCCAGAATTGATCTACGACATATAACAATTGTATCTTCATCACTAAGGAAGTATTTCAGACTGTAAGAGAAAGGTACATAAGCACTTATTTAGATTCAACCATTTCAAGCTCATGACGTAGAAACCAATTATAATGAGAGGACAGAGGATGTGAAATTCAAAACTGCAGGAGCAATATGGTTGGGATATGCTAATTATATAATCTGTGGTTTATCTAAAAATAATGGCTTTTAAAACCAACTACTCAAATAATAGAAAGCTGTTTTTACAGCAATCATTTATATTGTTATAACTCTGTTATAATGATACTGTTCCAATCTCATCCTCAGTAAAAAAACAAAAACAAAAAAGAGATGCGAACAATGCAAATGCTAATTCTGTTGTTAAAGAAAAACAAAACATCTATCTTCTCTTTCGTCTTTTGTTTCCCTCTTAGAAAAAGTATCTTGTCAAAACTGAAGTTTTGTCAAAACTTTTACTTTCTGAGAGAAATCTGAAAGTGTGATTTTGATGTTTCAATGCCCAAATGATTGTTTTGACACATTTCATCAACTCACTAAATTAAAAATGTGATTTCCCCCCCCACCACCACCACCATTTTGACATATCTGCTTCCAGGATTCTTTTATTACTTCAATTTGTGAAATATTTTGACATTTCATTGCACTGCAGAAATAAAACTTAATTTTCAAAGATAATTCTTAATTGTTCAAGTGAAAGGATGCCCACCATTAAAAACAGACCCAGTGTTAAAACCATACATACCGGTATCTTTTAAGTTCTCCTAATCTAAATAGCCAACATGCCATTTGTAATGGTCCGCTTTATTGAACTAGAATTAACGTATGACATTAAAAGAATGACAGTATATGTGTGTGTGTGTGTGTGTGTGTTCCAGCATAACGCTGGAATGCCTCGAGCAATTTCAACCAAACTTGGTACACAGATGAGTTACCCTCTGGAAACAAATACTGTGAGGGTAAGATACCCCTAGCACCCCTCGGTGTGTGTGTGTGTGTCTATGTGTGTGTGTTCCAGCATAACAAATACATAAATAAAGGGAGACTAGTATAGATCTATTTCAAGCTATTTAGCTCTCATCAGCTAGCCACCCCCCCCTTTTTTTTATACTGGGATTTGAACCTGGGCCGTTTGCCTTGTTAGGCAAATGCTTAATCTCTTGAGCTACAGGGTTCTCCTCCCTATCAGCTTTGTTCCAGGGACAAGGATATATATATGTTTTTTTTCTCTGTTAAATCACCTGGTATACCCAAATATGGGAGGGAGCATACTGCTTCCTTTTTGCCTTTCGGCCCCTCCAGGTCGGACAGTGAGGAGGCTGGAAAGGACACGGTGCCAGAGGCAGGGATTCAGCCAGAGCCTTCAGAACCTCCAGAAGCTCCCATAAGTGAAGAGGAAGAAGAGGAGGAGCCACTTCTCAATGCACGGGTGCGCAGAGCTTAGGAGGAGGTCTCCTCAGGAGTAAGGCTTGGGACTAATTGGCCACTCCCTTAGCCTATTTAAGGGATGACGACGACTGAGCCAATTTGCAGGAAACAACTTCGTTCATATTCCTTCGTGTCTTGATTCCAGAAAAGTCTGATCGGCTCTTGTTCTCTCTCTCGTCATTTTTCCTGCAAATTGCTTCTGGGCGTTTTGCCCAACCACAGTAAGATTACTGTTATCTGAAAGACTGTTTCCTCAGAATTGAGTTATTATTCCTTGGACTCTTGCTGGCTGTTAATGAAGTTGAATTAACAGCCGGTGTTCAGAAAAGATTGATTTAAACTGTATTTGTGTTTGAACGACTATTAAAAAAGCTTATTAGTAGTCCTTAATTAGTAAACTAAGGTTTGTACAGACATTGTGTGTGCTGCATTCTTTGGGGTCCGTAGCTGGGGCAGAACAAAATGCAAAAAATACCCCAAACTAACTACAAGCCACTGAATCAAACTATAAACAAATCAACACGAAAAAGAATAATTAATGTTAAACAGTGGCACAGTAACCATAGATTTTACACTTTCAAAGACATGTATTAACTATTGATATCTCACTTATACCACCATATTATATTTGGGTGCTACCTTTACATAGGAGCTCTGATCCATTAGCTATGGTCCTATAAGAAATGCAAAAAGAACCAATGTTCTTAAAAATTCACTGAACTGTTTTTGACTATAGCTGAACCCATGCTCATGCAGTATGTGGCACCACTTGCTGGAGAAACTATCAATTAATAAGACTTCCAACATCTCCAATTCTATGCACAGCAGTCTGGCCATGAAATGTACTGTTTATTCCCTTTATGAAAATACTAGATGTGTCCATTTATTCAGGTCTTCCTTTTATTAAAGGGAGGATGAGGGCTGCTTGGGCATCCCTGGACAGTATGCTGGACAGATGTGCTGGCAAGGGGATAAGTATAGCTTTCTGGGCACCAAGGCAATTTCATAGACAAGCTTCCTCCCTCCAAGAGTGAGAGCTAAAGCACCAATCCCACGTTCCGACAGATGAAGGCAGGTGAGAGAAAAGGAAGAGGAAGATAAACAAGGCAGATATTTCCCCACTGCTGCTCTACCTGCCTCCACTTTCAGGAGGATCACTGAGAGTAAGTAAAATGAGATTGTCCCTCCCAACAATGGGATTTCTGATTTCCTATTATTATTACCGGTAGCAGTTCACATACAGTTATTTTAAAATATGTCAAGTGTGGGGAGACAGTCTTGTTCTACTAATAGCTCTTCTTCTTAGTGTAGATGTAAGAGGGAATAGCCTTGAGGGACTGGAGGAAGAACCGCTACCAATACAACAGCCAGATAGAAGAGAACTGAGTCTGAGGTAAACATCTTAGACAAAACCCTCCCTAGTTGTCACAAAGGTAAAAGAAGAGAGGGGGGACACTTATTCGGACTTGCAAGAGTCTGTGACTGTAGCTTTATAATAAAAGTAGTCTGACCTACATGGCATGGGATTCCTAGTCTGATCTATCTTGAAGAGCTGACACCTAGTAGAAAAAACAGACAACAGACTCCCATTCCTCAACATCAACATAAGGAGACTAGACAATGGAGAACTGTAAACCCACATCTACCGCAAGCCCACATACATGGACCAGATCCTCTGCTTCACAAGCAACAACCCCCTGCACACAAAAGAAGCTGTGTCCAGACCCTCTTCAGATGGTCCAAGACACACTGCAGCACCACAAAACTAAGAAAAGCAGAAGAGAAACAGCTGCTTGACGTCTTTCTCCATAACGGCTATCCAAAAACCTTCGTATTCTGACACACAGCACCCAAACCACACCACACCACACAGCCAACCATCACACAAAAATTAACCCTACTATACACAAAAGGGGTATTGGAAATGACAGCCAGAATACTCCAACCCCTAGGAATAGCAATAGTCCACAAACCCACAGCCACACTCCACCAGGAATTAACCAGAACCAAAGACAAGATTCAGAAGGATGAAAGAAACAATGTAATCTACAAAATCAACTGTAACCATTGCAACCAATTCTATGTGGGACAAACATCACGTCAATTAAAAACCAGGATCCAAGAACACCAACTGGCAGTCAAATGCCACAATCCCAAATCCTTAATCTCTACCCCCATTGACACCAAACAGCACCAGTTCGATTGGAGCAACACAAAAATCATCAGCCACACTACCACCCACATTGCTCGTGAGTTCATCAAAGCCTGGCACTCCACAAAGCAATTTCATCAACAGACACATTGACCTACAACTAGCCTACAAACCCCTCAGAATCCAAATCAACCACACAGCTAATCAGAGACAGCACCAACCCTAAACCAACCCATACAAGCACCCCCAACCAGGACTTCACCTCCCAATGACCCTCACCTGATGTAACTTCCCCATCAGAAGAACCATCACAACACTCTCACTGATGACTCACACCTGACCCATCATAAGACCCATTACAAGACCCTCACTTGACACACTCACACCTGACCCATCACAAGTCCCTCACTTGACACACCCAAACCTGAAGCCCTTATAAACAGAAGAATACTGACACTGACATCCTCTAAACCAGGGGTGTCAAACTGGATTTCTTCGAGGGTCGGATCAGCATTGCAGCAGGGGGGGGGAGACGGGATGGATACCTCCTGCAGCACTTTGCTAGCCAAAACAGGGCATGAGGGGGGCCATCTAGGCCGAAAACGGGGCGTGGGGGATGCCTGCGGGGCCCCCATGCCCCATTTTGGCTGCCAGAGGCACCGCGGACTGGTCCTTTGCTATCTCCAGGCCGGCCCCGCAGGCCAAATTTAAGCACCCCGCAGGCCAGATCCGGCCCATGGGCCTTGAGTTTGATACCCCTGCCCTAATCTCTGCTGAAGATATTACCTAGTTTAGTAACAAAATGTTCGGAAACCAATCCACAAGCTTGGAGAACGAACCTTCACCCTCAGTTTTTCTTATCCTGTAGGTACATATTCACATATGCTTATCTGGCCAACAATCTCCAAGAACTTCTCCTCCAAGAATTTCCCCTCCAAGCCACCCCAGCCCAGTGACTTGGTTGAAACGGTTGCTTTCAAGTTGCTATTAGCAACCTGGAAGCTGAGAACTTGATGGATCTCAGCATTTATATGAGCAGTTTCCACATGGGAACCAGATGAAGCCTTGGGGTGGAAAAGGTTCCTCCACCTGGCCTAGGAAAAGGAAACCAGAATCTTGCTAACATTTTTTTTAATATCCCTTTTTGTTTCTAGAACCGAAGTAGTTCAAAGGCACTAAGTCAGTGGATCAGAAGTGTCTCTTCCAGAAACATCTGTTACCTATTTCCATTATGATAAACTCAACAAATGAGTTATAATTCTAATTTTAGGGGAGGGGGAGGTTGGTTAGCTTGTATGTAGGAAAATAGTATTAATACAGTGCTCTTAATGAATTCTATTGTAAATTAATAAAAAATGATCCAGGTTTCATTGGAAGTACAACCTGAAATGTCTTTAAAATACAGATATGAGCTGAATTATAGTTATGGATCAAATCCATCAACATTCTGGCTTGGAAGCAGCCAGAAGAACGGGAATTTTCACCTGATATGCAGCAGACAAAAGGACAGTGACATGCATTTTATGTAATTTTTGCTAGTTGTGTCCCAAAATCATGCCATTTTGCTATAGTACATTCAGAGGTGGGATTCAGCAGGTTCTGACCAGTTCTGGAGAACCGGTAGCGGAAATTTTGAGTAGTTCGGAGAACCAGTAAATACCACCTCTGACTGGCCCCGCCCCCATCTATTCTCTGCCTCCCGAGTCCCAGCTGATCGGGAGGAAATGGGGATTTTGCAGTAACCTTCCCCTGGAGTGGGGAGGGAATGGAGATTTTACAGTATTCTTCCCCTGCCACACCCACCAAGCCACGCCCACCAAGCCACACCCACAGAACCGGTAGTAAAAAAAAATTGAATCCCACCACTAAGTATATTGATATAAGTGAGATTATGGTTTTTATTAGGTCTATATGTGCTGCGGTCTGTATAAACCTATCTTCTAGATCAGGTGTCTCCAACCTTGGCATCTTTAAGACTTGTGGACACAAGTCTTAAAGTTGCCAAGGTTGGAGACCCCTGTTCTAGGTTCTTCCTTCTCTGGCTTCCAAAAAGCATTAGCTGTAACTGAAGCAGGGAGATAAGGACAGAATCCCCCAACAGATTGTCTAGTAATCTAGAAATGTTAAAAATGATAAATTATAATAAAACTGAGGAAACGTAAATAAATACATTTTTAACTTTGAGACACTTAAATCAATTTCCCCGTATATATGGTGCTTACCGAGAGATTTTATAAGAACCAGTGGCTCAGAAATATTAGAACAGAATGTACAGTACTGTATTTATACTAATGACCTGTCAATCCAATCCAGAAAAGAAATTTGCCTTGGGAACATAGTTTGAAAAATAATGGACTGCTAACCTTTTCAAGATTCTGACAAAATACATCAGGTTGTATTATAGAAAAATGCACTAATAAGCACAAATGAAATCCATTAAAATCAACTTAGAGTAACATAAAATATCTTAGTAAACAAACCTTTCCCCATCTACTCTAAAATCACAATATCCATACTAGATGTCTGTTTTCTTAGTTTGGCATTCCAAACCAGAATGTAAAAAAAGAAAGAAAAAGTCCTAAAAGAAAGCAAAGGGAAAAAAGGAATTTTTTTTTCTTGGTCCACTCTCTCTTCTTATTTATTTTATTTATTTTATTTGTTTGTCAAACATGTACAAGATAGCAGGTATAGGTATAAACATAAACATAATCAAAGTGAATACAGATAGATGAGGACAATAGGACAGTAGGACAGGGACGGTAGGCACGCTGGTGCGCTTATGCACGCCCCTTACAGACCTCTTAGGAATGGGGTGAGGTCGACAGTAGACAGTCTAAGGTTAAAGTTTTTTGGGTTTGGGGAAAAAACCACAGAGTCAGGTAGTGAATTCCAGGCATTGATCACTCTGTTGCTGAAGTCGTATTTTCTGCAGTCGAGTTTGGAGCGGTTTACATTAAGTTTGTATCTATTGTGTGCTCGTGTATTGTGGTGGGTGAAGCTGAAGTAGTAATTGAAAGGTAGG
>QLTV01002419.1:4768302-4787008 GCA_003457575.1 Thermophis baileyi | reverse complement strand
TGTAGTCAATGTATAGGTTGTTATGTCCTTGGTCATGATGTCTTTTGAGTTCTGCACGGAGTTTGCGGGAGTGGATTCGTTGTAGTATGGATAGGTCAGGCCGTGAGCGAAGTTTTTTGGGGTTTGGGTCATTTCTGGTAATAGAGTTTATAGTGTAAATGAATTTTCGTTTGCTGATTTCGTCCTTGCAAATGACTCTACAGAATCGTGGGGCCACCGAACCATCTCTGTACTTGAACTCGGGGCCATCTCTGGAAACTTCGATGATTTCCTCGGGGGAGATGGTTGGTGCAATAATTTTGCGAACCTTTGTGATATCAGGTTCATTGGTGACATCTAGTCCAAATAAAATAGCGTTATTACGTTTTTGTTTACGCTCAAGGGTGTCTTTGATGAGTAAGGATATATTGTTTTGTTGGTTGATAGATGTTTGTGGTTGGGCTTGTGGTTGAGGTAGTGGTTGTGGCGCTTGCGATTGTTGAATTGGAATATGATTTTGAGCATTTGGGTTTCCATTTTTTTGTGCTGTAATTTTTTTATCCAATTACAAACACACAGGTATATACTGTACAGTATATATATTATATCTTTGTTGCATAAATGAGACTTTTCTACTAGGAAAAACTTTTGCAGTATACCTTATTTTTCAATCTTAAACTGCTGTCTAAAATCCGGAACGGAATGTACATGTATTTCTGATGCTGCCCCAGTATCAGCTGCCTAGGAAAATTATACAATAATTTAATGGCAAAATAGAGTGTCAAACTTTTTTTCCCCCACAATGTTCCTTTTTCAAAATGTATGCCCCGGAGAAATGATTATATCCAGAGGTGGGTTTCATCAGGTTCTGACCAGTTCTGGAGAACTGGTAGCAGAAATTTTGAGTAGTTCGGAGAACCGGTAAATACCACCTCTGACTGGCCCCGCCCCCATCTATGCCTCCCGAGTCCCAGCTGATCAGGAGGAAATGGGGATTTTGCAGTATCCTTCCCCTGGAGTGGGGTGGGAATAGAGATTTTACAGTATCCTTCCCCTGCCATGCCCACCAAGCCACACCACACCCACCAAGCCACGCCCACAGAACCGGTAGTAAAAAAATTTGAAAAACACCACTGATTATATCCCAAAGGTTGTTTTGTTTTTGTTGTCAATTTTTTAAGAGAATATGTTAGGCTTGGTATAAAAATATTGTACAATAAGAGAAATTTCCCCACTGTTATTGGTTGAAATGTAATTAGTAAGAACTAGACAAATTGCAATGGAAATGAGGAACTTCTCTGATTTGAAATCTAGCTGGAACTTGTGATCTGCCTCTTGCAAAATATATTCAACAATAACAAGATAACAAAGTTGTCATTAAATCAAAACCCTTATCCTATAAGATAGTTCTTTTCCCATTCTTTTCCTTAGATAAATTTTAAGTGTATGATTGAGGAAATGAAAATGAATGCATGAGGAATAGATAAGTATTGTTTCCACTCTAGGCATTGATAGCAAGCCGCAATGATGTAAAAAAAAGATTATACTGATCTCATGCGATGATGTCATGGCAACTGAAGCAAGTATGTAATGTATTTGTATCATTTTCCCTCTTTTTTGCCTGATACACCTGTACACTTCTTGTTTTAAAGACTGGAATGACAGTGGTCAGTAGTTTCTTAGTGTAAGAGAGGAATGGTATCACCTTAACGGATCTAGAGTCCAATGTTAACTACAATATTTCTACAGTATACTCTTGCAGAAATAGTAAATGTTATTGAGAGTACTTGAAACAAAAATAGAATTTTAGGAAGAGCAGTCATTTCTGGACACAATTATTCTACGAAACAAAAATAGTGAGTGCTATTGCTACGGTTTATGTTCTAGTTTAATCTTGTGCCAAGTATCATAGACATTCCTTTAGTTGATACAATGCTTTCTGACTATCTAAATCTACTTGGACTGATAGGAAATCCAGCTTCTTTTAGCTGTCTCTATAATTCTTAATTGGTGTTGATTAATATAGCAGATATCATATAGAATTAACTTGCAACTTGGTACTGCAAATGTATTTAATTCAAATTGTAATGGTGTTCTTTCTATTAGGATTTTGAAGAAAAATCAGCATGCTATATATATAAAAGATTTATATTAAGACCTAGAAGTTTTCTTTGCAATATTCTGTACTAACACTTCTGTAATGTTTTTGAACAAAAGGCATAATGGTTCAATGCCCTATTGATATGAAGTGAAAAAATTGTATTGAGTCAATAATGTTAACTGCTGCTTGTACTAATGAATAAGACTCATTGATTATGCATATAAATTATGCCCAAATCCTAGTTCAAATAACAATTGTTTTTCAGTCTTTGGCTGTAAGTTCAATAAATAATTAAACATTCCTTTCTGTTACATGCATTAAAAATTCTGTACACAGCAGAGTGAGTGAATTTTGGTTATATGAAACATAGTGTATTTAATATTGCTCAAATTAAATCAGCAAACCATTAGGAACAAATGGGAGATATATAAGTATTTAGATTCATGTTTAATCTATGTCAAATAATGCAGTGAATTTAACAAACCAACAAACTGTTTCTTGATAAGTAATATACATAGATGAACCAGTTTTTGTGTGTGTGTTCAAGTTGCAGAATTCATTAATTTCTAATCAAATACCTAAGTGCAGGTGGACTCAATAGGCATACCCAAAGAAAAAGTAAAATCTTCAAGGACAGTTCATTTCTTGGCAGTATTACACAAGTGGTTCACCAACTTTCCAGTCCAACTTACAGCCTTGAGCTTCCCTGAAAGAATCCCATCCAAGTACTAACTGCTTGGTTCTCAGCCCAAACAAGTTTTAGCCAGATATTGCCATCTATTCAGACCCAGCTGGAGAAAAGAGGAATACACCCCAGGGTCATTAAAAGCATTGCTTAGACTATACTCAGATCATAGGGGAGGAGGAGGAGGAGGAGCTCCTCCTCCTCCTCCTCCTTCTTTTCTTCCTCTTTGTTTTTTCCTCCTCCTCCTCCTCCTCCTCCTTCTCTTCTTCCTCTTCGTTTTTTCCTCCTCCTCCTCCTCCTCCTCCTCCTCCTCCTCCTCCTCCTGGTCTTCACTGATGATCCCTTATGATGAACAACATGAATCCGATATGAGATCATTTTTAGATCTCATAAGATCTAAAATAAAATAAAATAAAATAAGATAAAGAGCTGAGGTGGCGCAGTGGTTAGAGTGCAGCACTGCAGGCTACTTCAGCTGACTGCTAGCTGCAGTTCGGCGGTTCAAATCCCACCAGGCTCAAGGTTGACTCAGCCTTCCATCCTTCCGAGGTGGGTAAAATGAGGACCCAGATTGTTGGGGGCAATATGCTAACTCTGTAAACCACTTAGAGAGGGCTGTAAAAGCACTATGAAGCGGTATGTAAGTCTAAGTGCTATTGCTATTTAGTTATTGGTGCCATATATAGAGAGAGATGGATCAACATTAGCATCACCTGCTAAATGTATACTCTATAGAGTAAAAGAAAAATCAAATTGAATGAATTACAATCTCTTCATTAAAGCATGAATTTCAAAAGTCCTTGAAATCCTATAATTTTTATCACGAGTAAGCAATTTCAGAATTTGCATATTTGGCACTTGCATGTACATACAAATAAAGAATTCCTAAATGCATTATTATTTGATTTCAATGTATCAGATGTGCCAGGGCAGGAAAGGTAGGTAGAGTTGTTATGTGAATAGCTAACTGATGAGCTGCCATTATAAAACAAAACATTGAAGTTTCTTGTTAGTTGGAAATCATTCCTCTCCTTGAAATCAAAATTTCATCAGGTCTTAAATAAAATGACATTTTTGTCTAGACAGAAAAGGAGGTCACAACCATTTTTGTCACAAGAATCTGAATTGAAGTTGCAAGCTGGAGTTTGCAGAAATTAAGAGTCTGCTGAGAGTTGTACAATATATCCTGCTAGCTGACAATTTGGGATAGTGTTAATAGTTGTGCTGTCTGTTAATAGGAATGCCCGTGCCTCTACTTATATCATGATCTCATTCCTACTACATTCAACTTCTGCTTTTCCTAACATACACAGCTCTCATTTCCATATAACAGTGGGACAGAACAACTCTTAACACATATAAATGTTTTTAAAAGGTTCATATTTAAAAACATTTTTCATTGCAGTGGACCACATATTACCCACTAGCATTCTTCAAGTATTAGCATATCTTAAAAATTATCCATCCATGTTTCCATCTTTAGAAAACATGCTCTCAAGGTACAATAATTCAGTTATGCCATGTTGCTTATCATGCAGCTTTGTGTACATGAATTTTCAGATCTGTTCTCTTCATTGCATCATATAATCTATTATTTGGATTCTCGTCAACAAAATGGCATCATCTGCCTACAAAGTTCACACAGATTCACATCTCCAGTCAACACAACTTTAACATAACTGTAAGTATTCCTTATATTTTTAATTGTAATTATATTAAACCTCCAAGGAGACATCCTATATCCTTGCCTTACTCCCTGATCACTATTAAACTATTCATTGAACATTCCATTTATTCACGTACATGCTTTACTTCTATCATAAAACTCTATTATCATAGTCAATGACTAACCTTCAACTCCTTATTTGTGCAAAGCATTCCATAATTCAAGTCTATTCACTTGAATATATGCTTTCTCTAAGTACAATAAGCTTTCTTTCTCAATTCATACATTTTTCTGAAGAACAAAAATCTAATCTACAAATTCCTTGCTTGGCATAAAGCCACACTGTACTGCTAAAATTTTGCTCATTGCCATCTCTTGTACCCTTATGATCAGAATTCTGCCAAAGACCTTCCCAGCTACACTTAAGCAAATCCCTCTTTGTTTTTGCATTCACTCATGCTACCTATCCTTTTTAAAAGAGAACAATAATGGCATTTTCCCAGTCATCAGGCACTTCATCAACGCATGAACCAAATCAACCAGCCACTCATTAAGTGAACTGCATCCAAAATTTAACTTTTTTTCCAGTTACATCCACCTTCATAATTTCTAAACATTCTAAAAACATGCATGGGTTCATTTTCATCATTTTTTTCTTGAACTCCAATATATATTTACTTTTCTGTATTCACTATCATCCCCACACAAATCTTTATCCCTTGCATTGTTCTTTTCCTGCAATTTGATGTCAAATTGTGTCCATTCACTCTACAGAATGTCCCTTGTTTAACTCTTTTTAATTGCTTGTATTTTTATATCTCTTTTAATATAAACTAGTTCTCGTTGACCACATTCTTCTCTGTACACATGTATCTTTCCCTCAGTCTTGCTTTTTGTAGCTTTTTTATGTGCATGTTCCCTTTTCCACAGCCTCTTAATCATCATTCCACCAAGCATCTTCTTTCATACTTCACTTTAGTATAACTCCACATTTCTCTGGAGCTCAGTAACATATTTGTTTTATAGTTTCCAAGCAGCTTTTACATCCTTTTTCCCTGTATCCATTTTCCATTCATTCTGTTAGGAGTTTTTTAACTTTTTTATAGAACACTCAGACATTTTCTCCCTTCCATTCTATTTTCATTCTGTTTTGTTTCACTTCTTTCTTTTCCTGCACAGTTTTCTCAAGATCCATTCCTGATACTATCAAATAATGGTCTGTCTATCCCACATTCAGAATTTCTTACCACCCTTGTAACTGCCACTACAGGGTTGGCCTTTCATCTTCTGGAAGTGTGAGATCATAAGAGCCTCAGAAATATAAACCTGTATCCTCAGTGTGTTTATTTAAGAAGTCTGTTTATTGATTATTTTGTGCATAAAGCAAATCATACAAAGACATCATAAATCTCCATGATTTTCCCAACGGAAGGAAGCTAACTGCCCAGACGGATGTGTATACTGTATATCAGTGTTTCTCAACCTTAGCCACTTTTAAAAGTGTGGACTTCAATTCCCAGAATTCCCAAACCAGCATGGGAATGGAGAATAGGCTGGAGAATTCTGGGAATTGAAGTCCACTTTTTAAAGTGGCCAAGATTGAGAAACACTGCTATGTATGGTTGGTTTCCCGTGTCAGCTTTACTACCTTCATAGTTAATCTGTCTCATTCCTGAATCAAAATGTAATTTGCAAAAGAAACTCACAAACATGTAGGAAATACTACATGGAATATTTGTATGATTATGGAACATATCATTTACCTCAGCGGTGGGTTGCTCCCAGTTCGGCCCAGTTCTGCGAACCGGTAGCGGCGGCGGTGGGAGGCTCCGCCCACCCGCCCGGGACACTCCGCCCACCTGCCCAGGACACTCCGCCCACCCACCTGGGACGCTTCTGCGCATGCACAGAAGCATCATGCACAGAAGCATCATGCACAGAAGCATCATGCAAGCACGCGCGCGAACTGGTAGCAACGGGTTTTAGAACCCACTACTGATTTATCTTAACATTTTTATCCCTTGTATATGATATATGTATACATTTCTTAGTATAAAATATAGCTTATGGATATGCAGTTGATTGTCCTAAGAAATCTATAAAATTTCCTTTCTTGTCACTGAAAATGAGTCAGATGGGTCTCACTATTGTGTCAATTTTTATTACATGGATTCAAATGTATATGACTCCCTATGAGCAGTTTGTGTCCAATACATTACGGGAAAGATTCACCATCTACAAGTAACTAATTGGAAGTTGAGTGAGTTCAGAATTCTGTCTGTTTTTAAATCAAAATTATTTTGGGACTTAAGCAAAGTTTTTTTTTAATCTCAAAGGAAAAATGTTAGACTTACAACATAAATGAAAACTTGTTATCCAGGATATTTGCCTATAAGAACATTTTTAAAAAGAATTTATTAAATTGCAGTTGAACAAACAATTGTCTAAAATACCAAAGGTCATCTTGTGAGACTCAAAGAAATAAAAGGAGAAGACAAATTTAACAAGCAGAAACCAACAGTGGGAAGATCATTTCTATTTAGGAACAGAACTGGCCATGTGAAAAACCTCACAGAGGATGTAAATGCAGGGTAGCATGCTCTATGGTTTTATATTTGCTGAATCAGCTCAGTCAATCAAAACAAGTTATTGTAGTGTAGTTGTTAAGGCCTACTACAGGAAGAGACCAAAAAGACAACAACTTTCAGGCATATATTCTTTGTTAACTTTCTCAGCTTCATTCCATGGTTTAAATCAATTGCCCATCACTAACCAGAAAGTAAGAATAAATAACAAGGCTATTGTTTCATGCCTGTAACTGAACACCCTAGAAGAGACTTCTCTATCCCGAGAGTCTTCCAGATGAATGAGTTTCAACTAAGAGAATTCTCAGTGATAGCAACCTGGCTGGGGAATTCTGGGAGTTGTGTGACAACGTGAAGTTTGACACCCCTGTCTTAGAGGCAGATGAGTGTCCATGATTGGACTATTGTCTGTTTATTAGTGTTTAAGATTGTGTTTAACAGCAAAGATTGTATTAAAAGTTATGATATGACATAAACATTCTTTAGAAAAATGTAAAAGTACTTGCCTGGCACCATTAAAAATGCTTAAAGGAGATATTAAGCATATAGGGAGATACTCTTAAGGAGAGTATTTCAAAACCAAGTGTTAGCATAGAAATCGCCATTTAGTATGTAGTCACTAGACTTACCTCAGTGCCAGAAAGTTTGAAGAAAGCTCCAGTAACTACGTCTGTGTGTTATCTGGGGAAAGATGCAAGTTCCAAGATGTTAAAAACCTTAAAATTAAAACCAGCACTTTTTGAGCTGGTCCCAGTAAACAAAAGAGATCTTACAAAGGTAACAAAATATTAGTACCACAGTTTGCACTCAGATCTACTTAGCAATTTTACAGCAGCAAGGAAAAAACTCAGAATATTTTATATTTTTTTTTATTTAAGAGAGAGAGATTTAAGAGATTACAAAGTGTAGCCTACTTACATAGACCTTGGCTGTTACTGGTATTAACAGAATGCTGCTTCCAGAAGTCTTTGGGCTTGAGTGACTTTAAGGTCCAGTTCTGAAATGTTTTCTTTGAACTACACCCTGTGCTTTTACATCTAAGATCCTTTGCAGTGATTTTTCTCTTTATGTCTACTATGGGAAAAAACTAAACATCACGCAAGATATAAAACTAATGGCATATGAAAGAAAACTTTACTTAGGAAATATTTAGATCACAGCTGGGTAGCTTTTTGATACTAAACAAATCAACAACCTTTATTTTAATAACACAACAACCACATACAGTAATGCCAGCTGCTTTATAATGAAGATTTTATCGATCCACTCTCGTATGGGCAAACCCCAACCCACCTTGCAAGCATTTTTATAACAAAATTTCCCTTTCCCCTGTTTCTAAACAAAACCTGAGTTTGGCATTCCCCAAAATACATAATGCAGATCCACAAAAGATTTTTTTCCCATCCTTCCTTCCTCCTAAAACAGGTGATACTTGGGTCTCAGACCTGGATGAAGGGACTTCGTTGAGGGTTTGAGCATTTCCCATTTTCTATCTTGGTAGACCAGACAGTTATCTGAAAATTGGCTGCTGCTTGGCTGCAAATGACAGGAGCTGGCATGAATAAATGAAGGAGAAAATAGGTTTTGTTCTTTAGCTCTAATAGCTACCCAGGGGTTCTTGATTTCCAAGAACACTTCTAACCTTTTTCGTAGCAGCTATTGTATTCAAACTTTCATCCAGCCAACTTACAGCCACCTCTGCCCTTATGCTCACAAGTACTTTCACCTGATATTCTGGAGGGAAGATGGGAGGCAGGAGATGAGGAGGGGGCGGCAATTTCATAGACACAGGCTGGGGTTTTCAAATAGTTCTGCTAATTTTGCAAAGATGCGTGATAATGTTCCACATATGGCTTTATGCTTTTTAACAACAAGAAATTGAACCCACATTTTGGAGACACAAGTTTTGCTGATAGACAGCTGATAGTAACTATTGGCCTTTTGGTTTTAATTATTCTAAAAACAGCCTAGGGATCATTTACCCGGAGTTAATGGCCTTTTTAAGGAGCAAGATAAATCCACAGATGTGACAGTGAGCAGCATGGGGGTCAAAGCTACTGCAAGGGTTAGAATCAAGATTGTCAAACATCACAGGATTGGCCTGCACGGTACAAAAATGTGTCCTTGCAGTGTCTGAAGGAGCAGATATTTGTTCTGCAAAATTATATACAACATTGTGGGCTGGTCACACTAGTCTTTACAATGCAAGATTTAATGTCCTTCCCACGGGTTTTTCTACTTCCCTCCCTTCTCTTCCTGTTCTCTCAAGACATGAAGATTTTAGTCCTGGGTTTTGAGGGCTGCGTGTTTCATAATGTGAATTTAATAACGTTTTTAGAATGGAAGTGAGCAACTGCTCAGTTGCAGCTTAGTTCCAACCTTGATATGTTTTTTTTCCCCCTCTTGGACTTCCCTTTTCTATACTTGGGAAGGATAGGTAATAGAAGGCTGAACTGTACAGCGTGATCTTATGCGTGTTTATGCAGAAGGAAGTTCTGTTAAATTCAATAAACTTATTCTTTAGATATTGTGGATAGGATGGCAGTCTAGGTTGAGATCAACTCAATGTTCTGCCCTTTGTTATCATTGTTCCTGCTATTAGCAAACTCAGGAAATGATGGCTGACAGGAACTTAAAACAAAGATATAGACAAACCATCAGCTAAGAGGAACAAGTCTCACAACAAGTCCCTAATATACTGTATGCTTTTTAAAAGGGGGAACCACAATCAAAGCAGCCCAATAAAGAAAGAGAATGTCTACTAGCCCCAGAATGCTGATTATTAGCCAAGAAAAAATAGTCACTGAGATAGGATATCTGAAAGGAACCATTCCTATTGTTGTGTACTAACTGTCAGTACATGGTTTCACCCAGGTCCAGCGTTTGAGCGGGAAAATACTCAAACGCCATTGGCTGCTCTGCCTGACAGCTCTCTATAAAAGAGCAAGCTGTCAGACACTTGTTTGCTGGTTGTCTGGAGTGGAGCTGAATAAAAGAGCTGTTCTGAAGTCTGTCTCCTGTGATCATTCCCACTACTTAACAGTGGCGATGAGGGCTTGGGACTAGGAGAACGAAGATGAGCCTATCCAGCGCAGCAACCAGCCAGGCAGACCTTCTTGTTCTTGACAGCCATGTCTGCCTTCCACCCGCCGGCACCATTCGATCCTTCCCAAGAGAAGAGGGACTCGTACATGCGGCGTTTTGAGTGCTTCCTCGAGGCCAATGACTTGTTGGGTCTGACCGATAACCGCAAAAGAGCTTTATTTTTAAGTCACTGCGGCCCCGAGGTGTTTGACATCGCGGAGTCACTGTCAGACCCAACCCCGGTACACACCATACCATGGCACGTCCTTCAGGCCACTCTGAAGACTCATTATGCACCCACCTCGTCCAAGATCATCCGGCGCTACGAGTTCAGGCAGCGGATGCAACAGGAGGGCGAAATGATTAATCAGTACATCGCGGCCCTCCATAAGGCTTCCGGCCATTGCGAATTCCGCGACCTGGATGACATTCTCCTGGACCAGCTTATCTGTGGCATGCAGGACATCCGCCTGTAGCGCTAGCTCCTGGCTAAAC
This sequence comes from Thermophis baileyi, assembly GCA_003457575.1. Classification (NCBI taxonomy): domain Eukaryota; kingdom Metazoa; phylum Chordata; class Lepidosauria; order Squamata; family Dipsadidae; genus Thermophis; species Thermophis baileyi. The sequence continues at coordinate 4,776,413 of QLTV01002419.1, read as the reverse complement.
CTAACCTCATCCTGGCTGCTGCGTTAGACGAGGCCAGGGATGCGGAGTCCTCGACCAAGGCCACGGAGTCCCTGCAACGCTTCGCCACTGCCAAGAAGGAGTCGAAGCCTCCTTCAACTGTGCACCAGGGCGACCTCGACAAGCCTCTGCCTGCCTCTAAGGACTCCCCCGCTGTGTGTGCCAGCTGTGGGGGGTGACATCCGAGGGCTTCGTGCCATTTCCGGGACGCTGTCTGCCAACGGTGTGAGAAACGGGGGCATTTGGCGTGAGTTTGTAGCGCCATTTTTCCCACCAAAGACACGCATGCGCAGGACTCTGCCCGCGGCGAGCTGTCAAACCAATCCCAATGCGAATTTCAAAGGCCACGCCACAAAGCCTCTGTGCAACAACCAGACACTAACCAAACGCAGGTTGCCAGAGCCAGCTGCCAAAATAAAAAGAAGCTGATGGTCACTGTCTCCATCGACGGAGCACCCATTACCATGGAAATCGACACCGGCTCAGCGGTCTCAATCGTGGCATGGCAGACACTGAAGCTCGCCCTTCCGAGTCTCCGGTCTACCCGCCTGCAAAAGACCTCCATTCGTCTCTCCGACTACCAAGGGAACTGAATCCCTGTCATCGGTCAAGGCCAGTTCTGCATCAAGTTTAACGCATTCGAGGGGCCTCTCCAGATCACCATCATCAACGGCAGCCTTCCAAGCCTCCTCGGCCTGGACTGGTTCGACGTGCTTGGACTGGGAGTCACCGGCATCATGCCATTGGGAACTCGGACTTTGACGACCTGTTCGAGGAGTTCCAGGACGTCTTCAGTGAAGGCTTGGGCAAGTATGTGGGGACTCCAATCTCATTCAACCTTGACCCTAACGTAGCCCCCATACGGCTTAAGCCCTGGCGGGTCCCTCTTCCTTTGCGGCCAAAAATTGACAAAGAGCTAGACAAGCTCATACAGCAAGGAATACTAGAACCAGTCAACCATGCAAAATGGGAGACTCCCATAGTAACCCCCGTTAAAGAGGACGGCAGCATCAGGATTTGCACCGACTATAAATGCACTTTGAATAAGGCTTTGCAACAGAGCGCCTATCCTGTGCCAATTGTGCACCATCTGCTACACTCCCTGGGGCCTGGTCGCCTGTTTGCTAAACTAGATCTAGCACAGGCGTACCAGCAGCTGCCAGTAGATGGCGCTACTGCAGAGGCACAGACCATTGTGACTCACAGGGGAGCTTTTAAATGTCACAGGCTGCAGTTTGGGGTTAGCATGGCCCTGGGGTTGTTCCAGAGTGTAATGGAACGTCTGTTGCAGAACATCCCCGGGGTCATGCCCTACTTCGATGATGTCCTCATCTCTGCCTGTGACCAGGACCAGTTCCGCTGTCGAGTCAGAATGGTCCTGTCAAAACTGCGTGCTGCAGGGCTTAAAGCCAAATGCAGCAAGTGCTTGCTGGGGGTGCCAGAGGTAGAATTCTTAGGCTACCATGTTAACGCAGGAGGAATCCACCCCACAGAGAGCAAGCTTAGGGCTATCCACGAGGCTCCAGCCCCTAGGAACCAAGCCGAGCTCCAAGCCTTCCTTGGACTCCTCAATTTCTACAGTTTGTTCCTGAAAGGCAAAGCCACCATCGCGGAGCCACTCCACAGACTGCTCGCCAAGAACATGCCTTGGGTGTGGGGCCCCAAGGAAGCTGCAGCTTTCAAAGCTGTCAAGTGTCTGCTAACCAGTGACAGTTTCCTCATCCAATATAACTCCACCCTGCCATTGGTCCTTGTATGTGATGCCTCCCCTGTGGGGGTCGGTGCCGTTCTTAGCCACAGGCTTCCCAATGGCACTGAGGCACCTGTGGCTTACTACTCTAGAACTCTGTCCAGTGCAGAGAGAAACTATAGCCAACTGGACAGGGAAGCCTTGGCTGCTGTGGCAGGCATGAAAAAATTTCACGAATACTTGTTTGGGAGGGATTTTGTCCTGGTTACAGGCCACAAGCCTCTTTTGGGGTTGCTCGCTGGGGACCGCCCCACTCCGGCTGCTCTGTCACCCCGTTTTGCCCGCTGGGCCATTTTTCTCTCCGCCTACTCGTATCGCCTGGTGCATCGGCCAGGTCGAGACATGGGCAACGCGGACGCTTTGAGCAGGTGCCCGTTGCCCAATCTACTGACGGACATTGCCCCGGATGCCCCCGTCCTCCTGATTGACTTGGCGGACTCTGGACTGGTCATCTCTGCCGAGATGGCTAGGCACACGGCCAAGGACCCCTCACTCAAAACTGTTTTGAACTGGGTGTGGAGGGGATGGCCGAAGGACCCGGTCAGATCTGACCTCAAACCATATGAACAGAGGTAGCACGAACTGTGTGAGCAAGGGGGTTGCCTCCTCTGGGGCGATCGAGTGGTCATTCCAACCAGCCTGCGAGCTGGAATATTATGGACATTACATGAAGGCCATCTGGGGATTATCCAGATGAAAGCCTTGGCTAGGGGGTATGTTTGGTGGCCCACTATAGCAATAGCACTAGCAATAGCACTTAGACTTATATACCGCTTTACAGTGCTTTACAGCACTCTCTAAGCGGTTCACAGAGTCAGCATATTGCCCCCAACAATCTGGGTCCTCATTTTACCCACCTCGGAAGGATGGAAGGCTGAGTCAACCTTGAGCCGGTGAGATTTGAACCGCTGAACTGCTGAACAGTCAGCTGAAGTAGCCTGCAGTACTGCACTCTAACCACTGCGCCACCTCGGCTCTATGGACACAGAAATCCAAAATTGGGTCGGGTTATGCAAACCATGTCAAGAGTCTAGGCCAGCTCCACCCAAGGCCCCAGTCCACAATTGGGATCAACGCAAAAGCCCTTGGTCTCGGCTGCACGCCGACTTTGCTGGCCCCTGCCATGGGCAGATGTTCTTGATTATTGTAGATGCCTACTCCAAGTGGCTCGAAATCTTCCCCATGGGCTCGACCACTGCTGGGGCTGTCATTAAAATCCTCAGACACCTTTTTACTACCCATGGCATACCAGACGTCCTTGTAACGGACAATGGGCCCCAATTTACGGCCACCAATTTCGAGGGGTACCTGGCAGAGTTAGGAATCCACCATGCCCTGTCCTCGCCGTTTCATCCGGCCACGAATGGATTGGCTGAACACTTCATGCGATCCGCGAAAGAAGCGTTAGGTAGACTAGCCCCTGGGGACTGGTAGGCCAGAATCGATAAGTTCCTCCTAACCCAACACATTACCCCTAGTGCAACAACTGGCCGCAGCCCGGCTGAGCTCCTCATGGGTCGCAGGCTCCGATCCGTTCTGGACCACCTGCACCCAAACTATTCGAAAAAAGGAAAAACCGACCTCACACAAACAACCAGAGTTTTCACCAAAGAAGACACAATATACGCCTGCAATTACGCCCTATGGCTACCTGGGGTAGTAGAAAAAGTAATAGGTCCCATGTCCTATGAGGTCCGGCTACAAGACGGCTGCCTTTGGAAAAGGCACATAGACCAACTGCGCAAGCGGGTTGAAGGGGAATTAAAAAAAACCGCAAATCACAAACGAATTTGTTCCTCCCCTAGCTAACTCAAGCCCGAGGGTGACGGAGAACCTACCTTGTGATGCAGAGGTCCAGCAGCGTCCTCCAATCGAACCGGTTCCCTTAGCCGAGGAGGCCACGCCTGATAAGTTCAAGGAGCTTCCATGCTCAAACCCCGGAGCGACAGCAGACCTGTCCGCACAGGCCGCTGCCTCGCCAAAAACTGAGCTGCGCAGGTCAGGGAGGGTTCCCAAACGCCCCGCCTACCTGCGTGACTACGTTTGTCGGACTGCTCCATCTAAGAGGGGAGGGGTGTTGTGTACTAACTGTCAGTACATGGCTTCACCCAGGTCCAGCGTTTGAGCGGGAAAATACTCAAACGCCATTGGCTGTTCTGCCTGACAGCTCTCTATAAAAGAGCAAGCTGTCAGACACTTGTTTGCTGGTTGTCTGGAGTAGAGCTGAATAAAAGAGCTGTTCTGAAGTCTGTCTCCTGTGATCATTCCCACTACTTAACACCTATGGAGAGGTGCAGTTGTGCACTGCCACTTTTGTTACAGGTCTAACTTACGGCCTTTACTATGAGTTATGGTGGGATTTCCTCTTTATTATAGCCAGAAAAATATGGGGTTAAGATTCTCAGAATGTGAATGTATTCGGTGGAAGCATTCAGTACATTTAAGGCATGAATTTATGATCAGAGATCCCTTTGAGGTAATGAGTTCTTGTTTTGGTGTGCATCTTTTCCCTCACTTTTTCTTGCCACTCTTTAGTTATCTTTTGTAGCAGCAAAATGTGAGCTCCACCCATTATTGCCTAACTAAGATAATGAAGGTAATATTATATATCAATCATCTATAAACAGACCATCCCCGAGATGAAACAGAAGCCCAACCAAAGTGCATAATTATCCAAAGCAGGTTCCTTTCCCTTTTCTTTTGCCTGCATGCCTCTGTTGAATCCTTTCGTTATATAAACAAATTGTCAAAGCCAATTGAAGGGCTTCAATTTCAGGAAAAGCAATTGCTGGTGGGGTGGGGGAAGTTTCAGACTTCTAAAGATGGAGAGACACAGCCATTATCTCAAAGGCCAGGTTGTCAGAAGATCAGTCGACACCAGTGTTGACAGCCTCTCCATTCAACAGACCCACACTTATAGAGAAGGGATGCTGGTAACAAGCAAGAGGTGGAACTGTAGCTGGCTTGCCCTGCCCCCTAAGTTCCTCTCTTCATCTATCTGAGTTTACTCTGAAACTGCTGAGGAATCTTAGTCTGATCCAGGATTGGTACACTAAAATATTCCAGGAACAGTATGCCCATTTGAAGGATCAGGTATGTCCAGATGAGAGACCCACAGCAACTATTGTAAGATTTTATCCTTGTTTGTGGGCTGTAGGAATGGGGTATGGGGAAACCCAAGAAATGGGTTTTACCTTTTTTTGTTAAAAGCAAACATATTCTCCACATGTAGATCTCTATCAACCTAAACTAAAAAGATAGTTCCAAGCAGGTCTAAAAGTTTAAAGTGGATATAAGAAATATTATGAGAGCCAGTTTGGTGTAGTGGTTAAAGAACCAGGCTAAAAACCAGGAGACTCTGAATTCTAGTCCTTCTTTAGGCACAACATCAGTTCTTCTCTCTTAGCCCTAGAAAGCAGGCAATGGCAAACCCCTTTTGAAAAACCGTTTCAAGAAAACTGCAGGGACTTGTCCAGGCAGTCTCTAGAAGTCAAAACTGGCTCAAAGGCATGCTTGCATGCATGTACACACACACACACACACACACACACACACTATTTAAAGGGGGGGAACCCCTCACAAAGCAGCCAAGTGAAGAGCAAGCACGGAGGGAGCACGGAGTTTTGAACATGATGTGCCCGTGTGTTTAGTTGCTGCAGGTTCCATATTTTAATTTTCAAAAGGCAAGGGCTGCTTTGCAGCTCCACTGCATTTGGCACTTTCATTCGGGGAGAAAGAGCCTATCAATTTTGCAGAGCCTGTTCAGCCCATTATTACTTTACAGGTAGACAGTTGTCATAAGGCATTAGGCTTCAATGAATCTGACAGGGTAACTGCAGGCTAGCTCCAGGCTCAGCAGCTTGGGAAGCTCCTACAACTTACAAGGCCAGGCCAGAGTCTTTCATCCAGTGGGTCCCCAAAGAAAGACAAAAATGCTGCCTTTTAACATACACAAGCACAGGCCTTTGCCCAGCAGCTGTCCCAAAAGAGGGCGAAGTGTCCCCCTTCCAAATCATAACCCAGAATCATTTCTTATCAATACCATGTTTATAAGAAATATATGGAAATGGTTAGGTGCCTCAAACTTTATACTGTAATGTAGCTTTCTTAACACAGGGTCCATTGAAGGAACTTGCATGGTGGCTGGCAAAAAAACATGTTTTATCTACCCTATGGTATCTCCTGCTTCTTACTCAAGGTGGTTTCCTAGCCAGATTTGTTGATGGTAGCAAGAACACATTTGAAATAGATCTGGGGTTAAGAAGAGAAGAATACAGTGGACACCTTAAATGCAGATGAAAACAGAATGGGATCTATAGCTGTGACACTGCCTGCATCAGGATATGGCATCCCTTCTGAGTGGGGCTTTAAAATACTAAGACCAACCAGCAAACAAGACAATGGCAACCCCTTTTTTCAGGGCATGTGATCTCAAGTTCCTCCCTGTCTAGGAATATGGCAGCATATCTCTCTCTCTCTCTCTCTCTCTCTCTCTCTCTCTCTCTCTCTCTCTCTCTCTCTCTCTCTCTCTCTCTCTCTCTCCCTCTCTCTTTCCCTCTCTGCCTCTCTCCGTCTGTCTGTCTGTCTCTCTCTCCCCCCTCCCTCTCCCTCTCCCTCCCCCTCTCTGTCTCTCTGTCTGTCTGTCTATTTTTCTCTGTCTTTCTCTCTGTGTCACTCTTTCTCTCTTTCTCTTTCTCTCTCTTTTAAATCCCTTCACAATCCAAAATTGTGATTTCAACAAGCTACACAAATGACGAAACTGAAGTCAGATATAAAAACTACCAATATATAGATTCCAATGTGACAGTTATTCATTGCACATATCAGCAAACAGAGAATGCCCTAGTGATAGGACTTGCCATACCTGGGTTACAAAAATCCATTTGGCCACTAGATGACAACAATACAGAAGTCTGGAGCTCTAACGCTATCCATAACCTATTAGAGGAGCCTCTGGTGATCAGAGTCGTTGCTCTTTCAAAATCAGCAGAAAAGAAAACTAAATCAGAGGATCCATCAAATGCCTAATAGAGGACTATATTCCCCATAACAAATTTCCCAATGCCTACCCTGTGATGCAAAGTCCTAAATATGTTGATAGTGTATTAGTGTAGTCCAGTTCATGGGGCTTACTTCCTCTTTACAGCATTTCTGCCAAGTTCTGTTCATTTCTTGTGCTTTAAAGTGGCTTCAATCCACCAGTCTTTTAATAAGTCATTTCCTGAACTCCCGCCTGATTAAAAAAAAAATCAGTAATTAAAGGAAGGGTAGTTGAGAGAAGCAGTAGCCTCTTTTTTAAAACACACCAGATGGGAAGACCTTTATTAAAATCATCTTGGTAACTCTGTGAACTAATTCTAATGATTGCGGTTATTGAATTTAGTCCTTATTTTCCTGTTTTGTGAGGGCATTGTTAACTGTCGCATCCCATCACCAACCCAATCTTTAAAAGAGTAGAGAAATAACATATGGAATGCTGGGTCATCATGGTTTTGTAGAAACATAGCCTGCATTTTTGTAACAAGTATAGGTTTAAATTACTTCAGTTCCAGATAAAATGGCTAGTGTGGAACCAGGCCAAGAAAAGGCAGTGACAATTTATTTATTTATATTTCATATTTCTTAACTGCCCCTCTCTTACAAGTTGACTGTTATGTTCTAACTGTTTAAACTGTGTTACATGGTTCCAACCAGGTCCAGCGTTTGGGCGGGAAAAAGCTCAAACGCTATTGGCTGGTCTGTCTGACAGCTCCCTATAAAAGGGCAAGCTGTCAGACTGCTCTTTGCTGGTTGCTGATACAAGAGCTGAAATAAAGAGCTGCTTTGGAAGTCTGTCTCCTGTCATCTCTACCCACTATCTAACAGTGGCGACGAGGGCTTGGGCCAGGAGAACTGTGACTAGCTTCTTCAGCACTTTCAACCAGCCAGGCAGACATCTGCCTGCCGAGAACTGTGACTAGCTTCTTCAGCACTTTCAACCAGCCAGGCAGACATCTTCCTGCCTCCTTCTGCCGCTATGTCCACCTTCCACCCGCCGGCGCCTTTCGACCCGACCAGGGAGAAATGGGACTCCTACATGCGGCGATTCGCCTGCTTCCTGGAAGCAAACGATATGCTGGGTCTGCCCGACACCCGCAACAGAGCTGTGTTCTTGAGTCACTGTGGCCCCGAGGTGTTTGACACCGCGGAGTCACTGTCAGGCCCAACTCCGGTCCAGAGCGTCCCGTGGCAAGTTCTTCAAGCAACGCTGAAGCCCCACTATGCACCCACCCCGTCCAAAATCGTCCGGCGCTATGAATTCCGGCAGCGGATACAGCAAGAGGGCGAATCGATCAATCAAGAC